>VXAZ01001123.1:158220-202411 GCA_013399875.1 Gymnorhina tibicen
TCCCCTCCCCTCCCCTCCCCCCTACATAAGCAATGTCACCGAGCTGGTCAGACATTTCAGTGAAAACATTTTCATTGCCATGGCTTTTCAAAAACTGGTTCCTGGGGCCAGGCACATTGCAGGGCTGTCCAGCTCTTGCATTTAAACTCTGGTGGATTTGGCAGTCCCAGTGGGAGATGGGAATGCAGAGCCAGAACATCATTATGGTTGGTCATCCAGCATTAAGAAATGCATCTTATGTTCATGCAGACTCCTGAGCATTACTGCAGCTAAAGTTTGTAGCCAGCTTTGGTACACAAATATCTCTGCTTTCCTTCATCTTCCCTGATGTGAAAGGAGGCAGTAACTCCAGTATAATCCCAGGCAGTGGCCAGGGCTCTTACACATGCTAGGGCAGAGCCCAAACATGTCTGAAACCACCTGTAGTGTTGCTCACAGACCAGTGGTGCAGAATGCAAGCAGGGGAGCATCCCAGCACCCAGGGCAATCAAGTTTTAGGGGCCAAATTCTCTACTGCTGAAAGCTGAAGATACCTCAGTTTACTCACACGGAAGACTTTTCCTGGCATTTGTTGTTACCCAAATTAACAATAACCTTGAGGTGTTCGCTTGAGGCCCATCCATTGCAGGATGCATCGTCCCAGAAACAGGATGGAAAGTTGCCTGTTTACCAAGTGGCAAAAACAATAGCGATGAAAGACAGAGCAGCGACCTGAGTTCAACAGCTCCAGCAGCGGGAAGTAATAATAACAGTTGTGATCCTTTACCACAGAGGTCCACAAGCTGGTTTAGAGTTTCAGGGCCCAGAGTCACCCTAAGGGCCCTGTACATTCCAGAAACCTCTCTGAAGCACCTTACATTAAGTGGTAACAAACAGAAAACCATCGGGGTTGGTGTCAAGGGAGCAGTGTTCCTCCCAGACTGACGAAACTCTGTCTCAGAGAGCAGAAGTTAATTACTTTCTCAATATGAGGCCTCGGGAAGAGTTATGACCAGCAATTTGCCCTGGTTCCCAGCCTTGCTGTGGTCCAGCTTGACGTAACCGACCAGGCTGTTTAGCCCGAGAGAATGCACCTCCCTTCTGGGACACCACTGGGGTAAAGGATTGGTGTAAAGGATAGGTGATGCCTTGATAGGATGTGTCTTGATCTCCCATTTGATATTTTTCTGAATGATATGCCTGATCTGAGGGGTACCTTGCCTCTACAGTGTGGGCAGCATCGTTTGTACATGAGTACACACTGCTGAAGACCTCCTGTCACTTCACTGAAACAAGCAAAGGGTTTGGGTCTATTTATGAAGGATCAGGATTATCTGCCGGGACCAGTCCTGGGAACAATATGAGACACTGCTTTGAAGGGCTGTAGTCCCAGAAGCAGGTCACACCACCACCACAGCAATTCCCTTTGCTACAACTTTGCCCTCTTTCATGCCCTGGACTGGATCCTTGCAGGCTGCTCAGAGCCCATGGTCCTCGGCTGAAAACCCAGCAGTTACTGCTGGCTCTCCGCATGAGCAGACTCTGGACAGCTTGTGCTTGGAGGCCTGCTGAGCTCAGCCACCACCCTCGCACCTCGGTGCTCTTTCCACATCAGATACCTCAGAACTGAGGTATCTTCAGGGCATCAGGGATGTCCACTGGAAGACATGCAGGGTGCTCTGCTTCCTGCTGTGGAGCCACCTGTTCCAGCAGTGGGAGAGTGGGAGGCATAGCTCCTGCCTCTTGGGGATCTCAGAAGTGCTGGGATGTCAAACCCCACCTGAGGAAGGCTGCTGCCTCTCCTTCCGCTCACAGACATCTTTGCTCTCCTAGGTGAAAAGCAAGGCAAGAAGTTTCCTATATAGGTTAATAATAGCCCCAAGTTCCGACTTCCTGTGATTTCTGTGGCAGCCACTGGGACCAAGTCTTCCTGGCACGTCTCTTATGGAAACCTGCCACAAATGACTGGCATGCTTTATTCCTCTTCAGTGGTCCACACTGGGATATCCCACCAGGTTTTCTCTAGCTCTTTTACCCTTCCCTTGTCATCACTGACTTGACGTGCCAGGGGGAAGAATGAATGAGCAGAACGACAGCCATGCCAAGCCCCACTCCCTCACTCTGTGTATCGTCATTTCTGCCAGCTGCATGTATTCATCATGGGAAGGGTGGGAGAGCATGTGTGGAGTCAGGGTTGGTGCCTCTTTGTAAGGGTTTTGCAAGGCTGAGTGGATGCCCCAGCTGGGTGCCTGCAACGGATCCTCCCCAAGCCACAAGCAGGATGAGTGTAAGAGATCTTATCTTGCTTTTCAGTAATAGGTATCCAATTTGCTGACTCCAGTTGCCCAACTCATATCTGATTCAGGTCTCTGAGCTGCCTGCAGAATGTGGTGGGTGCGATGTCTGAGTGGCAGGCTCAGGAAACAGGGGACACATCAGAGATCCATCACCTGCCCCTCCCATAGCAGGCTGGAGGGTTTCATACCCCCACCTGGGAGCTGAAGTATGGGTACATCGGTGTGTAGGTTAACAGGTAAAGCAAGACAGTCTGTCCCCAGAGGATCCAGAGCTCCCTCCTGGGAAGCCCCAGTTGCACACAACAGACTTTCATTGACAGCTTTTGCTGGGAAATTATTTCCCAAGTGGGGTGTGTGGCAAGACACCTTGCTACAGCATGAGCATTTTGGTGCCTTGGCAGTATTGCCCTGCCCCTGCCACCCTGCAAACTTGGTGCAACAAAGTGCCTGTAATGGGAAGATTTGGGGCTGCTGCCAGCCTCGGCGGGGGGTAATCTCCTCTCTGTGTTTTTTGAGCTCCCTGGCTGACTGCTGCTCTTGCCACCTTCCCATTACTCCTTCTTCTTCAGTCTGGAAGTGAACAAGAGTTGTGGTGGGGATGGGGATCCACCACTGGGATTTGCTGGGAGATATGGGCTGCAAGGACAATGGCATCCATCACCTCTGCATCCCAGAAGGAGACAGAAACAGAACAGCTCTCCATGGGTGGAGGGAGAGGACCTCCTACTTGTCCCTTCAGAACACCAAGTGCTTGCCTCCACCTGGTGCTCCTTTCAAGCCTCATCCTCCTCTGACTGGATGCTGGCAGCTGACAGGACTGGGGGTTTCCTTGCCTAAGGGATAAGGAGTGTCTGACCCCAGGAGGAGGTGGCTGGGACTGGAAGCTGCCAGCACTGGCTCCAAATGCACCGGTGGCTCCAGGAAAAGCATCCGTTCCCATTTGCCAGCTTCTCATGCCTGGCTCCTCATCCTGTGCCAGGACAGGCAGATCCTGTGGCTTCTGGCCTGGTTATTCTCAACACCCAACCCTGCCCTTGGATGTAAGGGGTACAGGGAAGTACTGGAGTGCTTGTCTGGGGTGGGATTGCCTCTGCCATGTGCTGCTCTCTGCTTCCACAAACTACTTTGATCGGCTCTGGGCTTCTCAAGATCAAAAACCACCCACCCCTGAGCCGTGAAGCAAACTGGGGCTTGGACTTCCTGTGTCCACACACTGCAACTAAAGGATGTATTCCCAGGCACAAGATTAGCCCTGTTTCAGTGCTCCTAGTTTAGGACTGAAATTCTGAATATCTCCTGGATCTTAATTTGGAATCTGCTTGCTGACTCTTCTTTGGGTTTTCAGTGCATAAATCCTCACTTTAATTCCTTCTGAGAAGGCCAAGAAAAAGAGGTCAGGACATTTTCATAAGGAAATGTTGGGTCTTTACTCTTAGGGTATTCCAGGTCATCCACAGCATTTGTCAGCCATTGTAACTTCATGCTTGGGGAGTGAGGGAAAAAGAGTGGCTCTCACCACAACAGCTTTCAAGTTCTCCTCTTTTCCCCTCCCATGAGATCAAGACTTCCTTGAAGACTCCAGAACCAGTTTAAAAGCTATTGCCTCAAACCAGCTCATGTCCCACGCCTGCTGATGTCTGTGAAGGAGCTGCCAGCTAAAGGACATTATCCCTTTCTTTGGGAGAGGGACTCTTCTGCCGGATCAGGAGGTGGGTGCCTGCTCGTGTCTCCTCAGACTCTGAGTGTTGCATCCACTGCACAGCCCAGCCCTTCTGTTTACAGCCCTGTTATCTCCACACCCCCAGGCACTCGTCTCAGGTGGCTTGGCCAAATCCCTGTTTCATTATGGAATCTCAGAAATGCCCATTACAATGCAGTTCCTTAATGCCTGTTTGCTAAAGGATGATGTTTAATACTTAAACTACCCAGGGGAAAAAAAAAATAGGTCAGTATGGAAATTTCCCCAGGATTCAGGCTGATTTAAAATCAGGTGGAGGAATGAATGTCCCAAAGAGGACAGCAGACTCTGTTCTCGCTTGACGCAAGTGTAGACATGCTCACTTTGATTTGCAGAGGTGGATTTAGGGAGCATCCAGGTGAACTGATAGTTACAGTCCTTCAACAGCCCTGAAGACACAAGAGGCAGAGCGTGTAGTTTGCTCCAAAGGTGCTTTTACAGTTCAGGACTCCAGTTCTCTTCTCTGAGGGTGCAGGTTAGAAAGAAATCCCCTGCAGAGACCATGAGAGATCCAAGTGAGATTTGAGGGTTCAGAATTAGGTCAGGGTACAGAAATTGGGGAAAAAGAGGAACCCACACCTCCTTTCAGATTTAACTCTCATACTTTCTGCCTTTGCATCTCCTGGGAAGGAAAAACATGTTACTTGAATTGGAAAATATTGAATATCCATGCTTCTATGGTTTCTACTCTCTAGCCTAAAATTATCAACAGCTAGTTCATTCCTAGTTGCACTTGTGCCAACACAAACACTTCTTTTTCTTCCTGATGCACCTACTGACAGCAGTATGTCCCAGCTTGGTTTTGGGTTCACTGCGTTACTTTATTTGAGCACTTCTGGGCCATACTGGAATGGTGAGACTCCTTTCACTCGTTTGTTGTTATGACATTCCTTTGCACCTTTTACATTTTCAGCTCACCTTTCTTGAGCAAAGGTGACCTGGAATTCGCGTGGCGTTGCAAAGAAAGCCCCTGCTGTGAATTGTGGAGTAGTTTTAAAGCTTTTCTGCTCCTATTACAAATACTTCTACCCCACTGTGATGGAAACATCTTTGCATCTTGCACGTCTGCACCCCCTTAGAGACTGGGGTGGGTTACACCCGTTACGTGTAGCTGTCTCCACCTGGGATAATTGCTTAAGTCTTCCTTTGTAGCCCGACAAAGAGACGCTCCTAAAGTGATCTCATGGAATACATGTCTAAAGTTACTTTTAGGTGGGTTCTTTTGCTCTTAAAGTGATTGTTTCTGTGCTGAGGAACACCTCTAGCTGTGGTTAGGTTGGAGAGCAGGCACACTTTCCATTCTGGGACATGTCCTCACCTGGTAGGGAAAGTTCTTGTCATTGCTCCTGACTCACACTTCGGGCTGGTGGAGTTTCACACCATTTCTGTGTCTTCTGCCTTCGGGGTCTTTGAACTCTCCTGTTGTGGTGCAAAACAGCAGCAGTGTCTCCAAGTCAGGACTGGCTCTACAGCTCTCAGAAGAACGGCTGTCTACACAGAGCAGTTTATGAGAGAAGCCCCTGCCAAAACCCTATTTCAGGAAAGCTGTTTGTAATAGCTTTCCCTTCAGATGTGTTATTAAAGAGCTTTCTTCTGGAGCAATTGATGCTTTTCCAGTGTGGAGTAGTTATTCTGGCATGCAGCCACTGAGAGTGGAAAACGGCATCTCTACAGGAATGGCATGTGATGTATGTTGTTTATTCCTGTAAATTAGGACAAGCTTTGGGGTGAGGAGGAAGCTAAACATGACAAGGAACCTCCAGTGGCACAGGTTGTAGGTCCATGTCCAATATAGCTCTGGGGGATCCATCCCGATGAGATATTTCTGAATGATACTAGGCATAGATTCATCTCAGGACACCCTTTCCTTCACTTGGTCCCAATCAGTGGACTTCATGATGAGCTGTTTCATGGAATTTAAAATATTATTCTCCTTACTATATAGTAATTCAAGTCCAAACCCAGTTTGCCAAGTCCCAGGAACCTAAATTAGGATTGCAGTTTCACCTTAAGTTTCTCCAAAACCAGGTGTCATAAACAACACTCAGCTGTGTAGGTTATCATTCTTTCCTGGAGGAATTTCTTCATTTTTCTAACTCAACTTGGAGGGCTAAGCAGACCCAGACATGAAAAAAACACCTGGCTCTGCAAATCTGGAGATTCAAGGCAGGATGTTGAAATCTCTGTGCTTAACCCTCCAGCTAGAAAGGTTTAGAAAGCTTATAAACTTCCTACCCACTCACTTCCTACCCTGCCTTGCTAGGCAAGCTATAATTTTTATTTTTAATGAAATCTAATGAACATGTCACCATACTGCTCCGTCAAGTAGATCATGGGAAGGAGATGGTCAGAGGTACCTTCCAAAGGGAGATTTCACAAGGATGAATCCTGCCATGCCTTGACACAGTGACCTCTCTTGGCATAACGGCTTTTGCACCAGGTGACCCCACCATCAGTGCAATGAGTCACTCATTACAGATATGAGTGATTCACACTTTTCTCCCTATTGGATTGCACCATCCCTCTCAGGATGAGTGAATAAATTTGGCTTGGACAAGCTGTGGAACCCACCAGACTGGGTTTATCCATTCACATACTTAAGAAAAAGTCTTCTTACCTTGTTAAACTTGGATTTTAATAAGAAAAATTACATTGCTGGGGGGTGATTCAGGACTCTGCAGAAGCCAAGGAGTTTATGAGCCTGAATTTATTTTGTGCCACTATAGCCAGTAGGAAAACAGCTGAATGGGAGCAGCCAGGAATTGATTCTTCCTTTATAATTTCACCTGCATCTTTCCCCTGGCATGGAGCGATGAAGGACGGAGCCAAGTGGCAAGGCTGAAACACAAACAGCACACTTGGAACCTGGGTGTTAGTTTTGGATCGTGTCTAGAAATAACAGCCCAAGCACACAGTGAGTTTCTTGTGGCACATTGGACGGTTCTGCTGGAGAGAAAGGAAGGGAATAAGAAAGTGACGAACGTTACAGAGAAGTGCTCTGTTGGACCAGGATCAAAAGGCATAGGTTCCAGTCTTGGATCATTCCAAGGTACAGCTGTATTTGCTGGAAGATACTGGAAGAAAAGGTTGAGATTTATGCCAGGAGTACAACATAACCGTGTTGTCTCTGACTTCCCTGCTGAGTTTCCTTTTCTCTTGGAGTTTCCTCTGGGCAACCAGCAGATTCCATAAACTGGAGTGTTACATTGCCTTGATTTTTGACACTGTACAGATTGATAGGAGTAGTTCATTCTAGCTACCTTAATACCTGCTATTTGAATCATGCTTTGACTGACAAGAGAAATCCCGTGCTTGCTCTTCAATAGCTCTGGCACAACCACCAGGAAGTCAAGCATGAGATTTTTGTAACAGAGTTCTAGAAATTTCCTTTTGTTGAGGCTTTGTGCTGTGAAAGAGCTTCTTTGGATGTCCATGCAAGGCAACACTAAAGGCATGGATGTCTTTCCATGTCCACCCAACTCTAGGAGAGCCCAGCAGCTCTGAGGTCCTGTCTCATTGAATTCTTAATTGCTACATCCTACCTTGTTAACTTTTACCATCCTGTGGATTTATTCTAACCACCAGGATGGGTACAAGTACCCTGTGCACCTGCAGTTATTGCAGGAGATGGGCTCGCTTGGAAATCTACTACTGCCCAAGCACATCTTTAATTGATTTGTGTTTAGATAATGTGTCCCTAAGTCCAGTGGATTGGTGTGGCACGGCAATTCCTGTATTGGCACAGAGAAGCTCCAGCACTGGGGCCTTTCAGCCCTTGCCCACACTTTGATTAGTTATTGCTTCTGAAAGGATGTCCCGCTTCTTCTAGCGTTGTGTCACTGTCCTTTCCCCAAGCTCCTTCCTAGATAATAACACGGCTGCCTGTTGGGAAAGCAATTGCATAAGTTCCTGTTGCTCATTTTAAGTCATTGGATCTTGAGCTGCAGTGATTCACCCTCACAACGCCCCAAGAAGGGAATCTGATATCACTCTCCAATTTACTGATGGAGAAGCTGGGGTGTGGAAAGGTGAAGGATTTGCTTGGGGTCAGGCAGTGAGTCAGGCACAGAGCTGGTGTCGGGGCACCCACCCCACCCCAGCTCCTCAGGCTTGCCTCTGTCTAGACTTCCCCAAGCACCAGCTTTGATGCTGGTCTTATCACCATCTTTTACCATGTCGTGGTTCAACCCCAGCCAGCAACTAAGTACCACGCACTGCCCCCTGTCCATCCCCAGTAGGGAAGACAACGGTAAAAAAATGTAGAACTTGTGGGTTGAGATAAGAATAGCTTAATAATTGAAACAAAATAAAATACACTACTACTAGTAATACTAATGACGATGAAGAAGAAGAGAAAGATAGACAATAAAACCCAAGAAAGGCATGTGATAAACAACACAATTGTTCACCACCCACTGACAGATGCCCAGACTGTTTCCCAGCACTGATCACCTGCTGCTGGTGAATTCCCCCCAGTTTATGCACTGGGCATGATGTTCCGTGGTATGGAATAACCCTCTGGGCAGTTTGGGTCAGCTCTCCTGGCCATGCTCCCTCCTGCTTACTGGCAGAGATGGGAAACTGAACAATCCTTGATTTAGGGTAAGCACTGCTGAGCAACAACTGAAACATCAGTGTGTTATCAACATGATTCTCATACTGAATCCGAACCACTAGTAACAAGGAAATTAATTATTCCAGCCAAAACCAAGGCATAACATCAGACTTGGAACCTCGACATCTCCCTTCCCTTCACCAGTTGTGAGGAAATGCCTGTATCCTCAACTTGTAACAGAGGGCCTCAGATGCTATAAACAGGAGAAATGTTCCTACCTGCTTGGAGAAGATCACACCCCTGCATGCTTTTTGCTCCTCACCTTTCTCTCTCTGGTCTGATGGCCCTGTCCTCACCACAGGGAAGGAATGGGAACTAGCCTAAATAAATCTCAATAAAACTACACCACAGAACACAGCGTCTACACACTGGTGGCCACGTGTTTCATCTTGGGAACTGCCAAAAGGGTAAAAAACCCAACACACAGCTTAATTTCTGGCTGTGATAGCTTTGAAAGAGCATCAGGGTGAAAGGACGGGGCAGAACACAAAGGAGAGGGGAATGTAGGAGGAAGTGAGGAGCCTCCATGGCTCTCGTGATGCACTGCAAGGGGATGTGAGGAGAGAGATATGGAGAGAAGGCTGAAAATGGGTGTCCTGAGCACTGGTTTGGAAACCCCAGCCACAGCAAGCAGGCATGGAGCTGATGGAGCACTCGCTGCAGTTCAGAGGACCCCATTGATGCTGGCAGTCCCAGACTGGGCTTGAGCACAAAATAACGAGGAAGGTTTCCTGCCCCTGTAATTATGTTTGGACTTCAGTGTTTCCCTGTATTTGATTCCTCACACGTTACTGCTTTCTTAGCCACATTCCTGACTGCTTCTCGTGTTGGCTGCAGTTTCCGTACAAAATAAAGGTCCATTCACCACTGTACTAAAAAGCTCTGGTTTTTCCACAGGAAAGTTGATGGTTAAAAAAGGGGAAGAGGAAAAGCTGGGCATCTGTGGCTTTGCAGAGAAGGCGGGGGAACAAATCAAGGAAAGGGGTCCCTTTCAGTCCTGCAAATTCAGCCCTGCTTCTCTGCGTCAAGCCCTGGTGAGTCAAGGAGCCCAGGGAATTTTTACTACTCACTTAACAAAAACCAGATGCCATGAGTTGCACATGTCCTGTTAGCAGTCCTCACCTCAGATGGTACGGACTGGGGCTGTTTTCATCCAGGCCATCTTGTGGAATAGTCCCAGAGTGATACAGGATGATACTGACGATGAAAAGACAGCAAGGGTTGTTTCCTTTGTGGCTCAGCGAGGCTGTGCGCTCCTCACTGAGGTCCTGTGACGGCAGTTGGCTCTGCACTGAAGGTCTCATGTCTTTTCTTTACAGCTTTCAGGGGGACTGGGCTGCAAGGGCTCTCCTAAAGCTCTGTGAGGGTGAGATAAACTGTAATGACACAAAAGAGTTTGGACCCCAATGTGGATTTCCATGGAAAGAGGCTTGGTCTTGTTCACGGTACCAACTTCAGCTGGGTAACTGCAGGAGCTCGGGGGAGTCTCAGACTCAGCTGTGGGGGTTCAAACCATTCTGCCTCCCAGTTTTGCCGTCAAAGCACCTACAGCCTCTGGATCAGCACAGGAGCACACATCACTTTGCCATCCTGCAAGAGCTTGGGAGGGAAGGAAATCTGAATGCAGGGTACCACGCTCACACAAATAGGTAAGGCACTGCTTAGTCTATGCATTTAACTGAAGCTGGAAAAGGGCAGATATGGCCCCGTGTTTTAGGTGGTGATGAAAACAGCAGTGGCTTCAGCAGGGCACGTTTAATTCCTTGTTCTGAAGCTCCTGAATCTTTTGCTCACCTATGCAAGCAATAAGGAAAATGAAAAAAACACCCACGCTGTCTCATGCTGAAAAGCAGGAAAAAAAAGTTGGGTTTGAAGAGCGGGTGGAAGGGGTGTGGTTACCCAGGAGGTGTGTCAGGCATCGATGAACTTATTTATAAGCAAAGGCAGCTGTGCTGGAGAAGAAAGTTTGCTGAGGCTTTGTCAGCTGCTGCTTTTCCCTGACACCACTTGAGGAGCACCTCTACTGCGATGGGGCGGCAAAAGGACGTTCTTGCTACCATTGAGGAGCACCTGAGGATCAGAAACAAATTAGTGCGGCAAGCACTGGCTGAGTGCCTGGGGACACTGATCCTGGTGGTGAGTGGGGGCTGTGGTGTGGGGATGCTCTCTAACCCGTGGGTTTGGGGGAAATTGTCCTGGTGAAGGGGCTGGTTTGCATTGGGAATGAACCCAGCTCTGGTGCAGCCTGCTGCAAGGGATCTAGAGAACAGTCCCTGTGCACAGGAAAAAAATTCATGCACATTGCTTAAGGGTGGATGTTGGGGTTTCTTGCAAAAAGTGGGCTCTTAAGAGCTTGCTGGGTGTATGGGATCTTCTGTGTATCTGTGAAGTGCAGGGAGCAAAACATCTCTGTGTAAGCCGCAAGTGTTTTGCTAGAGATCATGCAAAACTTCCTTTCTGTCTGCCCTGGAACATTTTCCTGGCTCTGAAATACTGCAAGTGTTATCACCCGAGGAAATGAAAGCTTTTTGGTTTTTTCACCTCACTTTGCTTTCCCCATGCATGCCATAATGAAGAAGTAACTAGAATTTAAATTGTTGCAGTGTCCTTTTGCTGTCAGCCGTTGATTCCCCAGGGTCTTGTCAGTGGGGCTGCACGATACCGTGGCAGCTTGTGCTGACAGCCAGCTGGGACCTGGTGCTTGCTATCAGTCAGCGTGTTTTTCAGTGGTCAATGTAGATAAAACTCTTCCACCTGTTTCAGTGCTCAGTTTCCAAAGGGGTGGAATATAGGGGATAAAACAGGTTAAATGTGTGCTTAAGTGCCTTAGGTTGCAAATGTTTTGAGCAGCTGCAATTGCTTTGAAGTTAGAGGCAGATGTGAACAGCTAGGACAGTTGTGTATGAGCTGTGGGGAGTAAATAGTGGTGTAGAAACACTGTGACAGGGATATCTGCCTTAGAGCATCCGCATCTGAAAACGCAGGACTGCCCAGTTGGCCACGGGTTTGGTGCATAGATATTGAGGCAGAAATGAGTTGGTGTTAGCACAGTGAATATCTCCAGGTTCAAGTTCCTCTGAGGTGGTGTAAATCCAGAGCAATCCTGGAGGTTTCAGTGGGGTGACTGTGGGTTTACACCTCTTTGTAACTGATGACTGAACCGTTTGGAGAGAAATCTAAGGGTTGGAGGAGTTGAAGGCAGAGGAAAGCTTCATGAAGCTGCATGTGTACCTGGGGAACAACACAAAAAGACTGACACACTTTTGTGCTTTCATAAATAAGATTTTTTTCTTTTTTATGATGATGAAGAGAGGATTTCTGAATCTTGTATGGCAGCTTAGGTGACTCACCTAAGACTGTGTAAAATGCTACCACTCTTAAAAGAAAGCAGCTTTGCACAGTGCAATATCTTTATTGTCAGAGCGACCCAGCTTTGGTGATTTGCAAACAAGTCCTGTTGATTTTTCCAGGAAGGGTTGTTTGGAATTAAGGTGGGTAGAAGGTGGTAGAAATGCAATTAACAGTTAGAAGATTGCTGTCCATGAATCACTGATGTTGCTGCTGTTACTCTCAGGATTGAAACAAGGTAAGTCTTGTAAGGTGGATTAATGCCTCCTGATAGGGAAGTTAATATTGCTGAGAAACAAGACAAGCCTTTGGCCATGTGGATCTGAGCTTTTAGAAGGGCTCATGATCCAAAACCGATTATTCCATCCTCTGACTGTAACAGCTGGCACAACAGTGACTACTTTTCCTCAGAGCCTTGCCTCTCCAGGCAGAGAGGAATTGGGATCTGCTCAGAGCTTGAGGAAGGGTTTGGTCCAAAATCATAAGCAGCCTCCAAAATGAGAGTGGTAATGGGCACCCATCAGCCGCGCTGGACGCTGCATTAGCAGAAGTGGGCAGCACATGCTTTGTCCTCAGGAGTGTCAAACCTGCTCTGTTTTAGTGTGTGTTTGTCTAAGTTTACAGGCAGAGCCCTCACTGTGTTCAGGAGTTCCTGAACTGGTTTTAGTGGCACACTCAACTCCATCTTCTAGGACTTGCAAACTTCCTTAGGATCTCGTGCAGCAAGTCTGCAGTGGATGGAGTGCTGTGGGCATTCTGTGTCCATGTGGGAGGAGGTGAGGTGGGCTTGTGGGAGAAAAAGGAAAGTTCCAAACTCAGGGAATGCTCTCGCATGGCCAGAAGTCCAAAACCGGCTACGCAAGAGGGAATGGGTTTCAGGACTGCAAACTTGCAATATCCAAGCCAGTCAATCCCTTTCCAGCTTCATGCTGTCTCAATCTATTCTTCTTAGTGAAGGGAAACTTGCAGTTTTTTCTTTACTACCACCCTGATTTCTTTTCATCTTTTTATTATATCACCTATATGAAATAGAAAGGGTCTTGAAGGTGAATTCCTTCCCCTTTCAGCTGGCCTGGATAATTGTTTGAATTGGATTCTCTCCCAGGAGAGAAATTGTCATTTTGTACCTTGCAAAAGTCCCTGCTGCCCTGCCAGCAGGTTGAGCTCTGCGTATGTGCATTTAGATGTATTGTACCCCAGTAAATATCTGTTATGGGCTTCACACAGTAAAATGCCTGAGGAAAGATCTGAATCCATGAAATTTTCTTCATGGGAGATGGAGTTGACTAAACACAAATATGTTTGAACAGAACACTATCAGGGACGGATTTAAGGTTTGATATTGTTCACACTGAAATCAACTTCCTGAGCCCCAAGGGAGGGAGACTGTTAAAGTTTGCAGCTTACTTTAAATTTCACGGTGTAATGTAAAACTTGTCCCACTGTGGATATTGGCACTGCTTCAGCTTCTTCCCTCCTCCCTTTCACTTGCAAAATGACTGCAGCTCTCTCAAACTCTTCTGGACAAAACCTGTTGCAGACCCCTGCATAGTCTTGCTGCCTGTTAGAATGAATCTAGTGCTCAATTTTATTTTTCTCATTTTTTTCAAGAGATTATGAAGGTAGAATCATAGAACGGTTTGGGCTGGAAAGGACTCTTAGAATAGTGCCTCTTTTTTTTTTTTTTTAAGATAAGAGATATAATCCAGCTAAGACAGCCAAGCCTTGAAGAGTGCCAAGAGTTTCTGTCTACTTGCAAGCCACTTTTGCTGCGTACAGCACCTTGCACAACTTTTATTTAGTCTGTGGGTAGTGTCTCTATTGTTGCAAAAATAGTAATGCTGATTCTACATACTTTTCCTTTGATACTTAATTTGGTGTTTCCCCTGTTCAAAATTCACTTTCTGAGTGGCACATTAGTCTTGAACTTTATACTTATGTTGGAAGCACCGCTTGCTGGCAATTGTTAAGCACTACAAACGCTGAAGGCATTTTCCCAGTCCCTTGCTGTTTGTGTTATTACTGTAGCAACCCACTAAAGCCAGATTTCCATGGTGGGTCTCCCTGCCTCTCTTAAGGCTCAGTCTGTTTGCCTTGCTCTGCTAGCTGTAAATACCAAAGCTGCCTCTGTTTGTCTTTTACATTTGCAGGAGAAGTAATGTGCTGATTATGACTGATTTCCGAGTGGGACTCACTGTGATTCACTGCTGTAGAGGCACAAAGAAAGAACAGAACAATTCCTAATTGCTTTTCAATTGGTGCTGCCTTGACTTTGTGGCTAGGTGGTAGCTTTCCACAACTATCTGGGGCAGCACGGTAGTTCCCACAGTTGCTGTTTGATTTGGGGTTGTTTGCTTAAACCCAGCTTGTCACATTTGGAAAATGTAATTTTATTTTATGTATATATATATTTAATTTTTTAAAAAATTCTTTTCTTTGTTAATGCTTTGCTAGGCTGTAAAAGGGAATGGAAATCCTTGCTGTAAGCATTTCCAGTGCTGCTGATTCTTCCTTGCAAAGGGTCTGTGCTACTGGGTGCAAGGACATGGGAAGTGGCAGCGCTGCTGCTTTCCCTCAACCCTTCCACCAGAAGAGGTTGAAGCTCTTCACTAACTGTCCAAAACTGTCCCTTCTTGCTGTCTCTCTCCAGGAGCAGGACATTTCTCCTTGCTACAAACAGGACAGTTCAGGCACCAAGACTTTCCCTTGGTGGGAGGGAAACTTGCCCCAGGAGTGCCCAATCTTGTGACCAAACCCCCACCAGACATACTGGTCTTTCTAACAGCTATAACCTCTTGATCTGAACAATAGCAGGGACATCAGAATAAGTATTTTTCCTTCCTTGTATGTGTGAACAACCTAAACCACTGAATTTCCTCCCTAATGCCCAACTTCTCTGCTGAAGGGTGCTCAGGTTTCTTGAGCTGAAAGAGGCTCATGTCTCCAGCTTTGTGCAGCGTTTTTTGTAGCACGTGATGTATGTGGGGCACAGTTTTCCTTAGAATCTCTCTTCTCTCCGGCCCCACAGCCCTGCCTTGGCACTGGTTCAGTGGGTGGTGCATAAAGAGCTGTAACATAACAGACCCATCTGCTGCTGCCCTTCTCTGCAGGGCTGCTTCTGTACAGGCTGCCTCCAGCTGTGCTGGACAAAAAACTGGACCGCGAGGTCTAAGGTTTCTCCTTGCTTTTCAAATTGAGAATGATGACCAGCCTGGTTGTCTGAGAGATGCTTTGAGGAAAAGCATAAAAGGATAGTGCTGCTTGCATTGTCTTTTTGGCTGATGGAGTCTATCCTGCCACATGAGCTGTGGAGTTCAGGAAGATCTCTGCATGCTGCCCTTACTCCCTGCCTTCTTCCTATGAAGAGTGGTACCCTTTGTGTGTCCAAAACTTAAAATCATCCATCAATATCTCCAGGTCTCCTCTTCAAAGCAGACTCATGGTTTGACTGCATTTCTGGCATCTTCCCCACTAACCAGAGGACATCACAGGCTGACCAGTCTTTCCCATCCACCAGGGTGATTAGGGTAGATTTACAGCAGGCTTCTTGCCTAATCCCTGTTTTTTTTGCTGGCAGAAGAATCGTAATTCAGGTAATTGCACTCCTCCTGGTATATCCCAGTGAAACTTTCCCATCTACGTTCAGAGATTAGTCTGTCTGAAGTCCAAGAGCAAATGCACTCAGGCCTTTTGTGTTGCACATGAAGGTGTAAAAAAGTGCTGGCAAAGAAAAGAGGAGACGAGAAAGGAAAGAAACCTGGCTCTTGTGCAGAGGAATTCTGAGCTCCACTTTCCTCCTGAGCTCATGTATGAAGCTGTTTTCCACAAGGTCTGCCTAAATAGGCTGCCTTCAGTAGCCTTGCTTCTTCATGAGCTATTGCAACTTTTTTATCCTCCATGGTTCATTCCTACCAGCCCTGACTGGCTCCTGGGCTTTCATGTGTTCAGACATTGAGACAGGGAGTTCTTATCTTAAGTGACAAAGCCAGCTGCTCAAAACATGCTCAGTCTCCAAACATGCCCTGGGCACAGGGAGCTCAAGGTTTCCTGAGTGTGAAGTATCCCCTGTGATGTGCTACCTTTTCCTGTTTTTTGCTGCTGCTTCTGGCTGTTGCCCCCTTTGTACAGGGGAGGTTCTTCTCCCCTCTGGAGTTTGTCAGCCCCACCACTCTTGAACCGGTTCCTGCAGAACAAGGATTTAGTTCTTTTTCACAGTGCAAGGAGTTGAATCACCCCGTGAGCAGTGAGAAGCCTCGCTGTTGGTAGGGAAAGCCATCAGATTTGCTAGAGTCAGTAAGACAAAATTAGGGAGCAGGCTTCCATTAACCTGGTTAATAGGTGCATTGACCTCAATTCCTTGGAGAGTACATTTAATACAGCAGAGTGATGCTTTATTGCAAGCATTTTATTAGCACTTTAAAACCACTTCTGAACTTGGCTAGTGAATCATGGGTGTATAACAGTTGACTGCTGCACCTACTGCCATGTGAGGTGCTAACCTGGGTTTCTGTTGGTTGGATATTCTTCCAGAAGTGGTTTCTTACACAAAACAAAACCAAAATACACACCCCCCCCCCCCAAGCNAAAAAGCAATCCAAAAAACCAACAAATGCAAATGAAAAACAAAGCCACAAAACCAAACCTGTTGAAGGCAGGTCATTAAAATCAAAAGAATGTGGTGTCATCTCCCCCTTAGGTGTGCACCACTGTCCCTGACTGTAATGGTACAATTGTCTAGGCACTCTGAAATACATTGCATGGACTTAAAAAGACTGGGAAGAATGTTGAATTGCTTTTTTTTGACCTTCCTTGCCTTTCAACCCAAGCTAGATGCTCCTGAACAGTCCTCTGTGAACAGTGGACAAACAAGACCTAAAAAATGAAAGCTGAGGTTCCCTGGTCTCATCTGACCTGGGAAAAGGAATTGGAAGGAAAACTAGCAAAGAGCAGAAGTGAAAGTGGTGTGATTAAAAAGTATAATAGCTACTGCTACAACAAAACTGTGCAGTGTCAAGGTACTTGCCACAGAAGCCTAGGTGAGCATGACGTGAACTGGTTCCTGAAAGTCGAATGCCATGGAGGAATGTCATGCATGACACTGTATTTTTGTGTTTAGTGGACTCCACTGGTGCAGGATGGATATCAAAGTTCAAACCCGTCCCTAAGTATCACTGCACTCTTTTTATCTGCTGAGGGTTAAGTTTTCTACTGTTACGCTGAATTAAGCCAAAGAGTGCTCACGGCTCATCTGATAAACAGTTGTAATGCTCCTGTGGAGTGGCTCCGGGGTGTTTTTGCACGGCCCATAGACTTCCTTCTGAGAAAAAGCTGGAGAGCTACTGCCAGGTGTAGGATGGAGGAGAGGAGGATGGGGAATGACCTCTTGAGATAACCTCTTGAGAAATGGCAGACCTGGCATTCCTCCAGCTTAAGGGAAGACCTTTGTGGGTGATCACTGAGGTGGAGGTGGGAATACTTTACACTGTGGTTTCTGCAACCAAAAGGTATGTGGACAATGAGCCAACCACCATCCACCTGCAGAACTGCCAGTTCTTATAGAGTGATTAACACAAATACCTTTATCACTAGGGATCACCCAGGTCAGCTTTGCCAAACTCAGGTTTTGTGGGCTTGTCTCCTCCCTGGTCAGACTGATGTGCTGTGTGGCCTTTGAGAGGCAAACACCGTGGCCATGTACTCTCCGAAATCTCTCCAAAGCATGCTGGGGCTTGTCAGGGGAAAGGGAAAAACCAGATTCACCCTGGTCATTAGCCTGCACTTATTTGCGTAGTTGGAGCTATGCTTCCCTTGGTGGTTTGGGCATAGCTGGTTCTGTTTGCCCTCAATAAACAATTCATCTTTTCTGCCTTTGTCTTGGAGTCTCCTCAGCCATGGTTTCCCAGCTTGGTGAGGACATTGTAGGGGCTGTTCTGACTGCACCCAGTAGGGAGCAGTGCTGGCCATCCCTCACTCACCAACAAGTTCAACGGGTTCCTTTGTTCTTTTTACACAAGGTCCTTGTGTTGGGCACCTGGTTCCTTGTCA
This sequence comes from Gymnorhina tibicen, assembly GCA_013399875.1. NCBI lineage: Eukaryota > Metazoa > Chordata > Aves > Passeriformes > Artamidae > Gymnorhina > Gymnorhina tibicen. The sequence continues at coordinate 176,243 of VXAZ01001123.1, forward strand.
AGAGGCAGCTGTGTACAGAGTGTCCACCTCATGAATCAGCCTGCAGCTTACTTGGCTGCTCCTTTCCAAGCAGGCTGAGTGCACCTTTTGCTTTGTTAGCAATTCTTCAGTTGTCAAGGGGATGGGAGGGGATGAGTTACATCTGTTTTGTTTTTGCCTCTGATTTGGATTTTGTGTTGCTCAATGGGCATGTCCACTGTTGGCTGAAGAAGTGAAGACAGCAAACCCTGCTACCTTGGTGCCTATTTGGTGGCTTATCCTGTAGGAGTGGGTACCGCCTCTGTGGCAATTGAGTAATTCTGGGATGATGGAGTTCACGAAAGCAGAAAGTCTTTGTGGGCGCGTAGTTATGCATATGTGCTCAGAAGAAATAAGTCAAGCCTTGATCCCTAGATTTGTGCATCTCATGAGCAAGCTGTAATCTGTCCTAGTTTAAGGATCCTCTTAATACCTGCCAGTGTGGTAATTCCAAGTGATAATACACCAAGGGTCAGTTCAGGTGGAGCCAGTGGGAGGTACAAACATACAGATGATCAGGTTTAGAGCTCTTTAAATTACATGGTGGATAGTGGAAAGACTTGCCAAGATAGAAGCCTGTAGATGGATGACTGATGAACTGAATTGCCAGGGGAAACTGGTTTGAGTTGTTAAGGATGAGCATAGGAATGATGGCTTTTGGATGCAGTTGGGAAGAGAAGGATTATCCAGTTGGAGCAAACATCTTTAAGCAAGACCTCCCTTAGCTACGAGGAAACACTTTTATCACCCCAAATAAACAGCTTTTGTCTGCCAGAGTGCTTGGTTTGGTGCACCCTGATCTTGGACAGAAGGCCAAGACTGGCTGTGCTGCTAGACTCTCTTGAATGTGGACTTTTCTTGATGGAGCCTGAAAAGAGAACTCCATGAATGTCAGGCTGAATGTGGCCTTCTTCAGTCATGACTGTATTTCCAGGCATTAACAAAATTGTTCCCTACCAATCTATGTGAGACTGTGTCAAACAATTATTACCCTTTTTAACACAGAAGTACCCAGATCCCTCATTAGAATAGTCGTACTGTGAATACCTCAGACCAGGATGCTATCTGTCTGATCCTTCTCACCTGCCATCTTAAAATTAGATGTTTGGACAAAGGATTCCAGACTTCTGTAGATCCATCTTGCTTTTAATTTTGGCCCTGTTTTCAGTCCATCCTGCCAGGAGATAGATTTGTCTGTGCCCTTTCTTCTTCCCTCCCATCCCTAGAGATAATGCCTAGATACTCTGACCAGAGATTGAAACTGTGAAGGCATTGAGTTGTGAGTAGACTGTGATGGTCCATGAAGGTGAAAGTGGAGCAATTGCAGGCATTGGTCAGCACCTGGCCCTGATGTGAAACAGAGAGGGTAATTTCAATCTCTTTTTCTCCTCCTAGCTCTTTGGCTGTGGCTCCGTTGCACAGATTGTGCTCAGCAGAGGGACTCATGGAGGTTTCCTGACTGTCAACCTGGCCTTCGGCTTCGCTGTAACACTTGGCATTTTGATCGCAGGACAGGTATCAGGTACGTGTGGCTCCACGTAGGCTGAGTTTCACTTGTGTCAATTGTTGTGTAGGCCTACTTTTCCTGCGTGGCACTGGTACGGAAGCTAGTGCCCCTTGGCACAACTCTGGGACCTAAATTCTACCTGTAAAAGCACACTAACCACCAACCTCTCTGCAGGTGGACACCTGAACCCAGCCGTCACTTTTGCCATGTGCTTGTTGGCCCGGGAACCCTGGATCAAGCTACCAATTTATGCTCTTGCACAAACCCTGGGGGCTTTCCTTGGAGCAGGCATAGTCTTTGGGCTGTATTATGGTAAGTGTGGAAACTTTTTGTGGTTTTTGAGGTGACACTACTGTGTTTGTGACTCACTGCAGGGAGGGAGGTTTCCAGATCAGAGAGGAGCACTTTCTTGAAGAGTAGAGATCCAAAAAACCTCCTTACTGTATTTCTGGGATGGCTTTCCCATTCTCAGGATGATGGGTTCAAGCCTCCTCAAAGCAATCTGAAGGCCAACCAACATTATCAGAGTGCAAGTCTTTGCCCTTGAGTAATGAACACTGGTCCTCTGGATGGCCCCTTTTGTATCTGTTGGTCTTCCAGAAAAGTCAGTGAAACACTAGCAGTGATGGAGATTTTATATCTGTTCACTGTTCCAGAACCGTTTCTCATTCTTGGCTTAAAAAAAATGAAGTCTTCACTGTGACGTCTTATGCATTGTTTTGTGTTAGCTTCCAGACAATGTGACTTTTAGCAGATTTTATTGCTTTTATCAGAGTGATTCCATACCTTGGAAAGCACTGTAGAAATCCAGTTCCTCATACCTCTATTTCTCCTGTGTGCTTTTCATCATCATAGGGAGATGTTCAGTAGGCAAGAACTGAATCCTTGTGCTGGACCTTGCTCTTCCTCTAATATCAGGTGTGACATTTGTACTCAGACTTTGCCTCCCAATGTCTGTTTCTGGCAGTGGGACTGATGTTCCCTGTAGCTGAGCGGAACATCTGGGTCACTGTTATTTCCACCTGGAGGGAGGAAGCTGCCACCCCAGCACTAGCAGGGGTGCTTTTCACTTTAGGAAGAAGCAAGGAGACCTACCTTCCTCTCAGTAAACATCACGGCTACAGTTCAACATCAATTACCTTTCCAGTAGGTGGACTGAAGCCTCCTCTTCAGAAGGGATTTAAACCCATTTTAGCTACCTAACCCATGGAAAAGTTACATTCAGAGGTGTCTGGTTTTGTCTCCACTCACCATGAAGGGAATATAGACCCTCCTAAGTTAGTTATCCAGCGTCTACATGGTGAAAGGTAAGGTGCTGGCTGCTGTAAAGACAACCATGGGAGTTGAAACTAAGGAAAGTGAAAGAACAGCCCAAATCCTGTTTGCTGATCCATATCGCTATGTCATGTCTTCACACCAAGACTGATACCAGAGGCGTTTGGTTACCTTTGGGAGAAAATTGGAGTCACCTTAATGTTTGCTTTTTGGCTCTCTTTCCTGATGCTTGGCAGATAATCATTGTGAGGAACAGGGACTAATGCCATCTGCCTCTGAGCCTGACTGCTAAAACACTGTGGTGGATGATGCCCTAAGTTTTCCAAATGAGTGTTTGCTCCACAGCAAATGTTTTTTTTTTCTCCTTCCCTACCTCTAGATGCCATCTGGGCTTTTGACAATAACCGGCTCAGTGTACTAGGACCAAATGGCACTGCTGGTATCTTTGCCACCTACCCATCTGAGCATCTGAATGTTGTGAATGGCTTCTTTGACCAGGTAAGGGGGTGCTGGGAGTATGAAAGTCCATTTGAAGAGGAATCTTTTGGGTGGCTCTGGGCCTCACCTTTAGTTAGAAAATGAATTGCAATTTAAAGACAAGATATCCAGAAAGGTGTTTTGGAGTTGACATGGGTATCTCACTAGCCCAGAGGAAGAGCAGGGCCAGAAAGGCCAGAAGGCTTGTGCTGAGGCATTAACAAGTGGTACAACACCGGTCAGGACACCAGAGAAAAGAATGCCATTTGCTCGTAGTCCCGAAGAGCCATGGTGTGAGGAATGATGGCTCTTCCTCCCTCTCACTCTACTATGTGGTTGTGGCACAATTCAGAGGTCAAATGGGTGTGGGGTGGTGGTTGCTGTTTAATGTGACTGTCTCCTAAAGCTGCCATCAACCACAAAAGGGAAAACTTCTACCCAGCCATGGCAAGTGGGAAGAAGATGTTTCCAGCTTTTCTGGCTGCCTGAACAGCTATTCCTAGCTCTTCTGGGGATAGGGAAAAAGGTGCGATCTTGATTGAGATTATGGGCTGCCATAAACTCAAGAAAGGAGCATGGTCCATTCTCATTCTCATGGCTGCTGTGGTCTGATAATGTCATGGGATGACTTGGTGCACCTCCTCCTGTTAAGAGAATTACATCCCAGAGGAGTTAAATAACTTGGTTAGAAGACTAATCTGAATTAAATTGTTGTTTTTCTTCCCCATCCCTCTCCAGTTCATTGGTACTGCCTCCCTGATTGTTTGTGTCTTGGCTATTGTTGATCCCTACAACAACCCCGTCCCCACCGGGCTGGAGGCTTTCACAGTCGGCTTCGTCGTCCTCGTTATTGGAACCTCCATGGGCTTCAACTCTGGCTATGCTGTCAACCCTGCCAGGGACTTCGGGCCTCGTCTCTTCACAGCCATTGCTGGCTGGGGCACTGAAGTGTTCCAGTAAGTGCTTGATGATGAAAACCTTGTGCATCAAGGGGAAAAAAAAATTATGAGTCCAAATAGATGGTAGCTCTGGCACTATAAAGAGTCTTGGCAGCCATGAGGTATTTTTGGATTGTCTAAATGTTGCTAAAAGACACTGTCTGCTCTTCGACTTCTTCAGAAATCGTAGAAGCTGGGCAGCTTCCAGTGGTGAGAGCAAATGACAACGTTGCTATCAAAAAGGAAATCTGGGAGCATCCATGAGAATTTCAGTTGCATCTTGAACATGAGCATTTTATGATTTTTTAATGGTAGAAAATGGAAAGCGTTTGTTCTTTTTTGAGACAGTTAAGAGAGCCATGTTATCAAGGGTTGCTTTCCTGCAAGCAGTGGGAGGGAATTGAAAGTGCCTAGTGTAGGTACTGCAGATGCTTCTCGCCTTTCTGGGTGGAGAGACAGTCTTAGAAGTCCTGAAAGTAGCTGTTCTGAATTGCTTGTCACTGGGACTTACACTGTGTGTGTGTGTGTGTGTGTGACAACGGCTGCCTTGGAAGCTCTGCCGACGTGCACGTGCTATTGTCTTGTCCAGCTGAGTGGTGATGGCTGGAGAGGGTCAGATCTCTCATTGCTCCAGATCCAAGCCCAAATATACTAAATGCTTAGGCTGCAGTTCTTACCTTGTGCACTTTCTTTTCCAGGATTGGCAAGCCGTCCCACTGGTGGTGGGTTCCAGTTGTTGCTCCTTTCCTTGGGGCAGTTGCAGGAGTGATTGTCTATCAGCTGATGATTGGATGCCACGATGAGCCTTCTCCACCTGCCTCTGAGCAGGAAACAGTCAAGCTGGCTAACGTGAAGCACAAGGAGAGGGTCTGAGGAAGCTGCCCCTCAGATCTGGCAGGTATTCATTACTCAGGACTGCAGCTGGCAAAAAAAGGAGAAGTTAAGAAGAGCTTCAAGAACAACATGAGGAGTTTTTTACCTGTCTTGAGATATTCTAGTAATTTTTTTTCTTTTCTTTATATCCCTGACACATTTGCTTTTGACATTTCTCTGTGAGCCTTCCTCCAAATGCAGTATCATGTAATCTTTTCCTAATAGAAGGGGATTGAGGACTGTAGGAGTCAGGAGAGAAGTGGGCATTGTTGTCCAACACGAATCAGGTGTTCAGGAATCTGAAGCTCTTTTGAGCTATGTTGCTGACATTGCCTGTGACCTTGGCAAACTGCTTCCCTTCAAACCTGTGTTCCAATCTGTAGAATGGGGATCATGCAAAACTAAAATTGTTTTGCTGGCATGGATTGGAAACTCCAACCTCCTGGAGGAAATTTGCCTGTGATTCTACTGTGGATCAAATTGTGCTTGATGTTGCTCTAAAAGTCAGTACCTTGACACCAGGAATTAACTTGTCTAAAGGATTTTTATTGGCCAAACTTTTATATCTCCTATGAATTCCTAGAATTCCATAATGTCAGTGCATAGAATAAGAATGCGTTGGATTTTCATTCAATATTAAGACTAAATGTTTACAAACAAGCGCACCCTGGTGTTATAATCAGAAATTTTAATATTGCCAACTCCTAGAAGATTACACATAGGAAATCCTTATTCTAACCAGGGGCTAACCTAGACAGAAAGCTTGGCTCCTTGAAGCAGCCCTTCTAATTAATCAGCTTTGTATATAAACTGCAAGCAGCTAATAGCCAAGATCCACTGGAAACGCAGTGTTGCTTAAGTTGCGTGTGTTCATGTAAATTTTACAATGGTGTTGTTGGGGTTTGGGTTTTTTTTTAGTAGATTTATATATAAATATACTCCTTAAAGCTGTTACTAAACACCAAGGTTGGGATGAGTTAATTTAGAGATGTGTGGGAACTGCCGATTCTCTGTCAGCTTTGAGATATTATTGGATTTTCCTGGGGTGGTCTTGGATTACGGCATTGTGTTTTTTGGAGCACCTCCTGTTCTACCTTGCAGAATAACTGGGATATATCCCTGGTACTCATGGCTGAGGGACTGAGGTCAGGCACCTCCTGTACTAGCAGTACTGGCATCTCAGGGGATCTCTGGCTCTCCCAGTGCCATATTATTACAAAGTATTTGAAAAGAATTATTAAGAATTATTACTGGTTGTGAAAGAATTTGTAAGTCCCGTGCATTACAGAAACTTGTTCAAAGCCTGTTTCTTTAATGCGTGAATTCATTGAAAAATGTAACCTTGTACACATTTCCAGCCACTAAAAAGATGTATTTTTTTTTTTCCTTTTTAAAAAAATAAAATGCCAATACCCACACTGTAAAATGCTAGTGCTGGTTGTATTTTTAAGTGGCTGTCAGCAAACTTCAGCATGAGAAGGAACACATCTATAGCAAGAGCTTCCTCAAGCCCTTTTCCTCTTCAGCCTGAGCAAAGGGGAATTAACCCTTTCAGGCAGTACATCTACATGCTCCATTTGTGTTTTATTCCTTTCCCTTTTGGGGTGTGATTTTGGGGCATGTGGGAGGAGATGGAGTAGCTGTGCTCAGTACAGTGACCAAAGTATGGGCTGGGGATGAGAGTGTCCTGCTGCCAGGCATCTTATTCTTAAGGCAAAAGAACCACTGGGTAAGTATTTGTCCTTCACCCTGTGTACAATTTAAATTCCCTTACTATTCTTTCACTTAACATAGTTCTGAATGTGCAGTCCTACTCTGCCTTCAACTACTGTCCAGCCCCATCTAGCATATTACCCGAGTCACCTTTTTTTTTTTAGCTATGCCAGGTGAAGAAAAGTACTACAGACCTGAACACAGTGCTCACAGAATTAGACAAGCAGCTTCCCTATAAATAAAATTCTTGTTGCTCTTTGCCTGGTGTGTGTACTGCTGTATTTTTCCTGTATTAATTGTGCTGCCTTAAAATAACTCCTCACTTCCCACATGGTGCCCTACTGAACAATTCAGTGAGGTCTGGATGAATGTGGTTTCCTGCAATTCACCAGCTAGGAATCAAATGACTTTCAGGAAGAAATTTCCCAAGTTTGTTTGATTTGCTCTATGTGCGGACAGCACATTGTTTTTTCCATTTCTAACATGAAAGTTTATCCCTCAGACTCTATGTAGCAGCCTTGTATATCGCTGTGATCAACTAACACAGCTGCAGAATGCAATTCTCATTTCCCTTCAGGCCTGCTACTCTTTTTTTCTACTCTTCCACCACTTTGTATGTTCAACTGGCTTGATCAATACGTGAAAATTCTTGCTGCAGATCTTAAGACTTTTGATTCAAGGTGCAGTGTGGGTTCTGGTTTGTTTGGTTTTTTCCCTTTGTTTGCTTGTGGTTTTTGTTGTTGTTACATTACTTACCAGATTCCTCTTGCTTTTGCCTGGCATGAAGTAATCAACTTTTCCTATATCCCTGCCTTACTCATGCCTCAATGATGTGTGTTATTACCCTTATTAAAATGGCAGTAAAGTGTCATATCAGTTTCAGGTTAAATTTTCTGTCTTAACCACCGTGTTAAGCTTTGGCTTTGCTGTTGGAGAAGCACCAAGAACTGCTGTGTAGATCCATCAGCATGAGAAAAGGGGCAGGCATTGCCTGCCATCAGTGGATGGAGAGCTATGAAGAGCATAGCCTCCAGAAAGGTCTGGTCCATAGGAGACATGATTCTGTCTTTGCTCTTTGCTAGCCGTGTAAGGAGGGCAGTGCACAGCACAGTTTGATACACCAGATTTCAAATGCTCTAGAAGTGTTATTAAAGTGTGGGGAGGGAAAGGTGTTTTCCCTGGCAGCAGACACCCTTAAATTTCTGCAAGTTGTGATTCTGCTTGTTTTCAGTTCAGCTGCCTTGAGAGACCTTCTGCGTGTTATTCACCTGTCAGACCCATGCAAATCCAAACATTTTTCTTTTCTTTTTTTCTTCATCCATACCTAAATTTCAAAGGCAATGAATCACCCTGTAGTGCCTCACTGGAGAGGTAAGGCTCATCTGGCCAAATACAGTCATCCAGGTTTTAGGTCAGATGAACTCCAGCTGTCAAGCTATTGAAATATGCTTTGTAGGAAGAAATAAATCTACAATTTAAACTATTCATGCTTGACAAGGAGAGTAATTTGTTGTTGGAACAAAATGTTAAAAGGTATTGTGGATTCTCTATTGTGTGAGGCTTTCAAATTAAGACTGGGTGTCTTGCAAAAAAAGGTCTTTCAGTTAAACTGCAAACTGCAAGTCCTGCTGGAGGAAATTCCCAGACCTCTCCATTACAGGAGGTCAAGTGGCCAAGTTGACAGGATTTTTCCCTTCTGACCTTAAAACCTATGAAATTTAAAATGCAAGATGAAAGATGTATTAAATTCCTCTAGGTTCTTCTCTGGTCTAAGCTTTTCGCTGCAGGCGCTTTGACATTTTTCGTATATCTTGGGAAGCTCTTCCAGGTCTGTTTGCTCTATTCCATCTGTAAAATGGCAGCAGTAGTGCTGATCTCTTCCAAACCCTGCTCTGTTTCACCTTGTGGGGGTATGAATCAAAGGCTGCTTGGCACTGGAGTGTGGATGGGAGAATAGCACAGTTTCCCTTTGTGCAGCCCTTCCATCCCAAACTGAGTTTCAGCTCTCCATTTGGCAGTGGTGAGTGCTGGGATGCAGGAGCTGGTTGCATTTGCTGACCACTGCCAGGCAGGTCTGGTACGGCTGTACCAGGGCAGGTTTCCACGTGTGCCCAAAGCGGATGAACAATGACAGATCATCTGCTTGCTGTCTTCCTGTCTCCCCATCACCTACACCTTGGTGAAGAAGAGAAAATAAATGGGAGGAAGACAAAAAGGAGAACAAGCTCTCAGGCTAAAGATTTCTAACTAGGATAGACCTCTGAAAATATAACAAGAAATATGCTGCCTGAGATGGTGGTTTTGTTGGCTGCAGGATCACCAATTTCCTTAGCCCTTTTCAGGGAATTTGCCTAGTTTCCATCTACCAAATCTCCTAGTCTCCCTCCTCCCCAGAATATTCGCTTGCATTCTACTGATTTCTGCTGCTGGCCTGGAACCAGCTGAATGAAACCTTTTGGGATCTGAAGAGCTTTCTCTAAAATGTCCATCACTTCTCTACAGTTTGTCTCAAATGAAAGTGTCTTTGACTTCCTTTTCTTACTTTTCTTAATCTTTCAATTCAAGCACTGACACAGCTCATCTGCATCTCAGTCCATGAGTCTGGCCCAGACCAGCTGGCTCACAGGACCTGCATGGCTGTGTGACACCTGGCTTTGCAGCTGGTGGCATAAGAGGGAACAGGCTCCCTTTGAATGCAGGTAACCACCCTGGCCCAAGGGCCTGGAGTTTGGAGTGAGACCTTCCTCCCGCCTCCAGGACAGCTAAGAATATCTTACCTGCTGCCCCTGCTTGCCCAGCAGCCAGTGCCATGCATTCCCACAATAGTTATTTGGGTATTGGGATGTGACTTGGTCCCCCTCAGGTGTTACTCTGGTGAGGGCCAAAAATCTGCAATCTGGATATAAGATGTGTGTCAGATATGAAAGTAGAGACCCAAGTATAACTTATTAGACATGAGGACTGCCAGTGTGCTCCCATCTAACCACCTTCAGGAAGGAAAACATGTCCCTGAATCCTGTAACGTTCATTATATATAGTGTGGATGTAATGTCCAAGAATAGGTTGGGACAGGGAGATAGCTGGGGCTCTGGTCAGGTCTTGTCATCCTAAAAACCTTTTTACTTCTTGAAAAATACTGTGTATAGAGTAGCTATACATCTGTGGGCGGAACCTACTCTCATCTAATTTGGGACATTCTGTATTTACCCACTTATCACTGTCTGTAATGCCACGAGCTCTTTAAATTCATCATTCTGTCCCTGGTGGAAACAGGAGATAAGAGAGTCTCCTCTATCTCTGAGCAACAAGGCCACAAAGTGACGTGTTGCCAGAGCTCCCTCTGTGTCTGCTGCCTTCATAGTCCATGCACTCCAAGTGCTGAACAGAATACAGACACTCATCCCAGCCCTGTGCCTACCCTGATGAACAGCTGAGCTTGAGAAACGTGCCACAGAGATGAATGTTCCTGGTACTGGGGTGGTATTTGTCCTTCCAGACAGAAGGGAGAGATGATGTTGTCTCCGGACTCCAGACAAGAATAGTTGAACACTGAGAAGATTTTTGTGTTGTTTCTGGGGACCTGAGGGTGTGAGGATGACTGTGTAAGACTGTTGAAAAACACATCAGAGGGGGCAGGTGCAGAAGCTATCTGAGCTCTGCAGCATGAGACAAGCACAGTGCAAGAAGGACGAAGAGCAGCTGAGAGAAGTCTGGGAGCCCATGACTCTGCTCTGACTGGCAAGTGACAACTGGAACTTTTCCTGAGTCCACCTGGAAGGGAGAACTGAATTTCTTCATTGACTGTGCTGACTATGGGCTCAACTCAGATGCCTAGGTACAGGGGTCAGGAAACATTTGAGATGCCCTGGGTCATCCTGCCTGGCTCTAGCTGCCACTCCAGAGGGGCTGAGATCTCCTGCAGGCCCCATGTCACATGTCCAAACCCCATGCAGATAGCTTTGAGAGTCTTTTGCGTGTGCAACTGGGTCAAGTCCTGGAGATCACTGAACTGGAGTGGAGGCGNTGGGCAGAAGCAGAAAGTCAACAAATGTCCATAGTTCCACTGCCTCTGTGGTAGCGCACCCATTTCCACAGAGGCATAGGAGTGGCACAGGGAACAGATGAAAGGTCTGCCTGCCCCTGCACCCAGTCTCCAACAACAGCCACTTACACCTCCCTACCCTCTTTAGGAATGCTTCAACAAGGAGCAGCAAAAACCACATTGGTGAGGTGTCTTTTGAGATTCCAGAAACTCTTGGTTTGGTTTGTGACAGACTCTCTGGAGGAGCTGGAGTAACACTGCATTTACATAGTAACCGAAAGGAGTTTGTTGGTTTATATGGGGAGGGGCAATCTCATTCACTATCCCAAGGAGAAACACTGATGCTGTTTCGTAATTAATACTTCTTTTTTTTCTAATTTTCTCGATAGAAGACAACTTTCCTGCCAGGCAGGTTTAGCTTGTCCCAGGAGATCTTCAACTGTTTTAAGTTTTACTTGGGAGTACAGTAACACCTTCCTGAAGAACCTGTCAGGGAGCACCCCACATGTGAGGTTTCTAGCTATCAGTGGTAAATGGTCCCAGGTGGGGATGTTCCCTACCAGACATGGCAGCTAAGGCTCAGCCTGAGATACTGGAGCTAAAAGAAATGTAGTTTGAGTCAAAGAGATATACTAGTTTCCTTGTCCTATCTGAACTGAGCATGCTCAGGTGTCAGTCACACAAACATGTCATTTCACATGACATGCTCTTATTAAGACTCTACCCTGTCCCTGGCCAGGAGCTTCAAACCCAGAGCACTAATGCTGAAGGCTAATATCTGGATGACACTCATCTCTCAGGTATGAGTCACGGGGATGACTTGTAATAGCTGTATTTTGTGATTTGGCTGGTGCAACCTCAGACCCTGAAACAATTACATTTTCATTTAAACCTTCTAGGCTCTCTTGGAACCTCTGAACTCCACCCAGCACAGAAGGGCAGAATTTCTGTTGCCCTTTAACTTTGCTTTCCTTTTCTTGCTGCACTGCTTTCGGTAATCTCCAGGAAAATAGTTGCCTCTCTGAGTCCTTTCATTTACGTTGTGCTCACTCAGGAAATATTTACAGCTCTATTGGCCTTCCAGGAGGAAAGATGATGATGGGAAAGGAGAAGCCATGCTGATGAACTTCCTCTGAGCCAGTGGGGTAGATGTGTAGGTCCACAGGAGAGCCACAATCCAATAAATCCCAGCTCAGCTACTCTCTGAACTCCAGGAGCAGCAATGCTGCTGCTTCAGCACATTTGGAGGATCACTGAATCCAAGATGAGTAAAGTTGGAAGGGCTTTACTGGCTCAGTTATCTGGTCCAATGTCTCTGCTCCAGCTACAGCACAGGACTGTGTCCAGATGGTTCTGGAATACCTACAGTGAGGAAGATTCCACAACCAGGATCCCTGGCCAGAAGAAGCTGGCTTTTGTACCAGTCTTTCTGAGTATCATAAGCTAAGTGGGGCTGTGAAGGGCTGTGTCATCCCTGGCTGCCTGTAGTGCAAGGCGTGGGTAAAGTGGTCTTCCACCCTCCCTGCTTTTGGGACTGGGGTTGCTAGCAGGAAAACCCTTGTGACAAAAAGCAGCAAAGTAAGAAAGACCAAGTCCCTGAAGGGGTGATGGCAGCAATAGTTCTGCTTGATTTCAGTTCAGTGACTTTTAAATCTTGAATTCCACGCTCAATGAGAGTGGCCAGAATGAAACCATTAACTTAAAACCAGGGCTCTTGGGTCTATCCTAAACTGTAGAACCAGGGAAAAAAAATTACGTTTTTTATGTATAACCAAGGGAATGATAACACAGGATGGAAAATCTCAAGGACTGCCCTTGGTCTCAGGAGATGGGAACTGGTTTTGGGAAAGGTGGATCTCCCTGTTTGTGCCATAGGGCACTTGTGTGTCTCCTGCAGTGTGCATGCCAGGTGTCTGGAAGCGAGGAGTGGCGACGCAGAGCTTTCCCACGCCTGAGACCCTTTGCTGGTCTGGGCACGGGCCTTTGGGTGTCTTTAAAGGAGAGAGAGAGAGAGAGAGAGAGAGCAACACCACCCTGCCCCTGGGCAGGCAGGGAGAAGGTGCACGCTGAAGATAATGTCATGCACTGAAGGAGTCAGCCTGTGCACAGCATTTGCTATTCAGTCATTTTGGTTAACTGGCTTGGTATTTTCCCTTCCCATGACCTCTTCTCCACTCAGCCCTTTTATGTGCCTCTTCTGCATTTTGGTGTCTCTTAGATTAATTTGTCTTCCAGGTTTTGTCCTGTTCCTCTCTTTCATTACGGCACTCTTCCTCCTCTTCAGTGCTTTTCCCTCTGCTCTCCTCCCGCCTCGGTCCTAGCAGAGCCCCACCCCCAGCACCATTTATACTTGTGAGTGATGGAGACGGGGGGAAGGACCAGACTTTATAAAGCAACCTGTGAATTTGGGGGTACGAGGAATCTGGGAGCTCTTGCTCCAGGCTAGCAGCCAGCCACATTTCTCTGAAGAGCTTTCATAAAATCTTCCCAGCATTTTATCAAAGAGGTGGTGCTGTCATGGGTTTGTTTATTATTTCCCTTCGAGGCTTGGCCTCTTCATGGCTTCTTCCTTTCATTTTTGAGGAGGAAACATTTGCAGCTTTGTCAGCCCCTGAGAGGAAAGTAACATACAAAGGGAGCAGGGGTAATGAGAGCCTTTTCCTGAGCCAAGGTAACACAGCTTTATGGTCACCTATGCCCTAAACATGTGGGAATGGAGCTCTTCCCTTAAGAAATTTAAGTCAGGCGGTCAGTGGAAGAAAGAGCCGTGGCAGTGGTTCAGGGACACAGTCTGTGTGCTGTCCCATGTACCCTCCCAGCTCAGTTCCTCCACCTGTTCCCCTTCCTCTCTCTCCAAGGTCTCTGACCTTGACCAGGCTTCCATTTGTACTATGCCTGAACCTTCCTCTCTGAGAGGGTCCTCAGTGTTTCCTCACCTCCCAGCCAGTGGAATCACTCAGACATTTCAGCCAAACCTTGGGAAAATCTGTTTAAATCATTCCCTCCTCCATCCTCTTCCCCTCCTATTGAAGTCTACTTCCGTATGGATTTCACTGGGCAGAGGTGACCAGCGACTTTTCCATGGTGGAGGTAGAGGGAGGGACAGAGTCAGATGAGTTCCCATCCACTGGTGCCTGCCTTTGCTCCACATGTACCATGCCATGGCCTTGCCTGGGGCACCACACAAGCCTGTAACCAGAGCTCTTTCAGGTGACACCCTGGTTTGTGCTTCTAATGTACCTGCCTGCTGGCAGAATATGGGAAACTAAAAAAGTCCTGGGTTTAGGATAAGCATTACTTAGCAACAACCAAAACATCAGTGTGTCATCAGTGTTCTTCTTATACCAAAGGCAAAACACAGCACTGTACCAGCTACTAGGAAAATTACTAAGAAAATGTACCCTCAGCCACAGACTTATCTAGGTGAAAGTCCACAGCTTGCAGACCAAGGCTTCAGCAAATCCAGCTACTCATGCAAAACAAGTGAAGCTAAGCAAACATACTAAATCACACCACACTAACTCTGTGACTCATTCTATTTGAAACCTACTTATTTAAGCTAAACCACTAATACCTCTCAACAGTCTTTGTGGAATTCTGCTGTGAATTTCCACCTGATACTTTGCTGTGCCTTAAATCAAATCTCCCCTGCTGGGGGACGATTTTGAAATCCTTGCCAGGATTTCCACTTAATGAGGGAACATCCAGCCATCTCTGCTTTCAGATAGTTTATTAAATCTTACCAGAGAAGTTAAGAATAGCAAAGAGCATAGCAGAGAGTTCTGAATGTCTTGAAAATGTCCGCCGAATGTCCCCAGAATCAAGATAACACGGCCTTCTGAAAGGTAAACCATTGATGCCTTGAAGTGGCTACCTAAAAAACAGAGACTAGACAAAGAGTAAGGGAATAAAGGTAGGTATTTATTTGAAGGGCCTTCACAGGTAGACCCTGGGGAGAATGGACCCCAAGATGAACAATGAGTCACGAGTTTTTCACACTTTTATAGGTTTGGTCCATTTGCATATCAGCATAAATTCACCNAACAGGCACTTAAAACGAAAGATATTTTCGCTTTTCTACCAATATTCAACAAATGTTTATAACACCTTTACAGGAACTGCAGATTTCTTTATCCAATCATATTAAACAATTTTTACTGCAGAAAATGGAGTAGTTAGAGAAGAAGAAAGTCTAAGAACAACAACAATCCTCCATTTTGGAGTTTTTGCTTTTCATCTATTTGCTATGTTAACAAACCCAACACCTTTATATATTCACCCTGTGATAACCTTACAAAATATTGTATTATCTAATTCACATCGCTGTGTGTTCTAATTCTTCCCAAAGAGTTGGCAGTTTTCTCCATGGACGAAGGTCAAAACCAGTACTGTCCAGGGGGGTAAAGCTCTTCAAAACAGGCAGAGAAATATTCCCCGCATTCTGGACTCCCACAAGTCCTCCCTTGGTTTTTATTAAGCATTCCTGCTCACATGCTGAACACAGTTCTTGAAACCTTTCAAATGGTGTGATTATCCTCTGTGGTTTTATGTACAAGGTGACTATCAGTAACAAGTTGAGCTTGGATGCAGCTAAAGCCAGGTGAAATGTTGCCTTGGACTATTGATAGAGCAGTGCAACAGCAAAAGCAGTTGATCTACAGTCAGCTGATGGTCTCTTTCCCTGATTTTTCCCACTGAGGTTGTGTATTAGACACAAGCCACTGGTTAGTCCCTAATGCTAACAGAGAGGACCACATTGGATGTTCCAAATTCCTTGAGTCACTTGTGGTTATGTTCAATTTATGCACAAGTACATCAGCACATATACTATTTAAGAGTCTCAATCCTGTTCCCATAGTACCCGCTGCATCTCTTTTTGTTCATCTGGATGGGGCAAAGGTTTGCTCCTACAGCCATGCTCACCATCCCACATAGGATGTGTGTAGGTATGGTGAACAGGTCAGTTTGTAGAAACACCAACTTTTCTCATAAGTTCTGCCTGTTTCAGTGACCATGAGGTCACTGAACACGTTGTCCCTATGTGTTTAAGAGCATATTTCAGATATTTGAGGGATCAACTCCTCTCTTGTTAGCAGAGTGGAAGTTGGATTCATCCCAGTGGGGAGAGGGACTGTAGATGGTATCGAGTTAATTTTTTGACAAGGTTAAGTAGTTTGTATTCTGCCAAATTCACTGTTAACTTCCACATAACACCTAAAATTAACAACAACTAGTATGACTGGAACAATAAGGTCTAATTTTTTTACTACCTCTGTCACAGTAGGCTTATATGCCTTATCTGATTCACAACAAAAAATGAGAGTCCCTTCTTTAAATTCCTCAAGAATTTGGAACTTGAATCTTGTATACTCTTTGTAGATTTTTTCTTTTCAAATTTATCACTTTTCCACCACTTTGGATCATTCTTTCTTTTTAGTTTTCTACTTAGCCATGCTGCGGTTGTCACCAGAATCGACAGCAGCAGGAGTAGAGTAAGATTCCATTTTATTCTTTGTTTGTTTTCAAGGTTCTGTCATCAGTCAACTGGCTCGGCTATGTACTACTTGTTTGATGTAAGAACGGTGTATCCAATTTTCTTTTCCTAGAACTTGGACAGCAAAATAAGAATACAATAAGACAGCATATGGCCCCTCCCTTTTGGCTTCAGTTTTGATTTTCAGAAAAATACTTTAATTAAGACTTTGTCCCCAGGCTGGTTATCATGTATCTGCATTTCAGGTGGTGTCAGTTGGCACCACTGGGCATATTTCCTTTTATCTTTAACCCTTTTTAAAGATATATGTCTCACTGGAGTGGGACTCTTGTCCCAGCAGTTAGAAGTCTCAGGTGATGCGTGTGCAACTCCTTGAAAGGTGTGACAATGCTCAGGCAGAGGCTTCTCCTTTAACACGTAATCTCTGTTTACTTGCTTACTCTCATTCCCTTGTGCATATTTGGGAGCATCATGAAGCACATCCCTTACAAACTCCACTTCAAGGACAGGAGGAAGCATGAACAAGGAAATGACTGAAGAGTGTGCGTGGGTCTTCTTTCATGGTGTATGTCCTTGCTGGTAGCTTTGGTCTCCTATTTTTCTCCCTTCTGGCATCACATGAAGGGGACAGAGTGGTGTCTCCGGGGGAAAATTTGTGTTGCAGATTAGCTCTTGGCTGTACCCTGTCTCATCAACTGTACACCAGATAGATAAGCAGAAAATTCTCACTATTTTTTCCTATGAGGTTTTGTTTAGCTTCTTCAAAGGAAACCCAGGAAAAATCCTCCAGAGTGATCTGTGTGCAAACAAGCTCTCATCTTCAAAACAAGCTACATCTCTGCCTTGGATGCAGAGCTCACATGATACTCTTCTTTTGTTTTTAGCACATGTGTGCTCTGCAGGCAGGGAAATCTACCCACACAAGAAGTTTTCTCTCCTGCAGGGGATAATTTTACTCTTGGAGACGTGCAATGAGATGATTATCCACTTCTGTCTGGTTTCCCCAGGAGACCATAGCTGTGTGATCCTGCAGTAGGGGTGTGCAAGAGGGTGAGTGCATGCATTGCCTGCATCTCTATCCTCCCCTGATACCTTTGAACCACTTGGCCCGTTGTGGGCAAAAATGGGAGAAGGGCCAATAGAGCAGGAGTGAAGAATTCCTACAGATTCTATAAATGTCTCTGGCTGGATAGAGAAATGAAATAGAATTATTGACCCTGTTGGGGGGACTTTAGTAAGCATGACAGTTTAACTATGACAGTCTCCAAGGACTGGAGGTAGGGAAGCAGTCACCTGCGATAACAGGATCTTAGAGTTGAGATAGATATATATGTAAATTATTTTCAATTTCTTTTTAACTTGGAAAACAATCCTTGTTTTGAAAACTTCTCTTGTTTAAAATGGAATCAGCACAAAGGTGACTGTGCTTTTCAGAGAGGAAGGCCTGTTTTGGCTAAGCAGATTGTTCTGCATAGAACTCCCTTTTGGTTCGACACACTCCCCTCCATATTCAGCTGCTAACTGCTGAAGCTCAGTTCTTGCTATTTTCCCATTTTCCCACGTGTGGAAATATAGCTATTAAAAAAAAAAAAAGGAAAAGGAAAAAAGAGACTAAAGCCTTCTGGCTGTTTCAGGGTGTCATTGGGCAAACCAGGCCCAAACATCAAACCTTGACTCATATCTGTAAGTCAACTGATAAAATGTCTGTCGTTCTGTGCTCTTACTCATTTATAGGAAGGCAATTACGTTGGTTTCTCTGGTTTTGAGGGAAAATGTATGCTGTTCCAGGGAGCAGAGCTGGCTCATGGAAGTTGAGTGGTGTAAGATCCCAGCACAGCATCGCACCCACTGCCCACCAGCCAGTCCTGTTAAATGCCTGGGCCTGTACCCTTGGCACTTGGTGATCATGGAGCAGACTCCTCATCTTGTGTGTTGTCAGTCATCTTTGTTATTTTCTCTCTTGTGAGAAAACAAAAGTGAGCAGTAAGGACAAGGATCAAAGCTGCAAGGCCCTGGAGGAACTGTGGGTGAATCACATGGATGCTCTCCAGATATGAGGCAAACACAATCAAGTCATCAGGGCGCTGCAGAGATCCTGCCGGGAAGGGGTCAGCTCTTTGGGGAGGTTAAAGTGAACTCAAAGCCCCAGAGTGGGGAAGGAAGGTGATTGTCTTCCAGGGCTGGTTCTTTATCCGAGCCCTGCTGTGATGCTCATCCGAGGGGCTTGGAGCTGCAGAGTTGATGGGCCGCTCTCCTGGGCTTGTTCTCCCATTGGTGTGAGTGCAGCTGGGGTAATGTAAACCTTTAATTTAGAGCCTATTTACACTAATGCATGGTAAGTATTACAGCACTGCAGTTGCCAGGATATAAAAGCCAGGAGCATAAACCACTTCTGTTTCTCAGCTGCATTTATAACAGAAAAATACTTTTATTGGGGGAGTGGTGAGGTTTTTTTATTCCACACTTCTTTTCCCATTCCTGGATGCAACTCCAGGGTGTTCAGTCTTTCTGCCCAAGAGTGATTTCCTGCTCTAGGGGTTTTGCAACACACTCAGGTGTGTCCCACAAGCCCACAGCTCAAAGGGTAATTTGGCCACAAGGCTTTTTAAGTCTGTAACAAGAAACATCCACGGACTGGAAGGGTAACACAACAATGCCTATAGTTAGTTACTGCGGACGTGGTTCAGTGAGGATTTTAAAGAAAAATGTAATTATGAGGCACAGTCCACAGGGCTTCACCAAAGGAATACCCTGATTAACTAATTTGATATCCTTCCATGATAAGGTCACCCACCAAGTGGATGTAGTTTTTCTGGATTTTAGGAAGGCTTTTGATACTGTCCCTCACAAATGTCCAGCTGTGGGATGAGCAGGTTCATGGTGTGCTGGGCAATGAACTGTCTAAAGGAAGGGCTCAAAGGGTGGTAATGGATGGGGCCATATCTGGCTAGCAGTCAGTCACCAGTGGTTTTCCTCGGGGGTCAATTCCAGGACCAGTTCAATGTATTTATCAACAATGTGGATGCAGGAGTTGAGTGCACCATGAGCAAGTTGATGATTGCTGTAGGTCCCTTCCAACAAAAATAGTCTATTCTATTTTTCTGATGTAAGGTGACAACTACTGTTAAGGAAACTTCCCTGCTTGGCCATCCAGGAGCCACTCTGGCCATCACACTTGCAGTCCCTGAACTGAGGCCCCTTCGCAGCTACATGCCCCAGATTCACACAGTCAGACTGGGTTTCCTTATTGGCTTGACCCCACGTTTCCCACAGAAGCAGAGTTTCAAACATCTTGATCCTTAAAATGATTTAATAGTGGTGCAATATAAGAATAACAGCTCGACCTGGTGCCTCTGATGAGGAACCCCAACAGAGAAATCCCTGTGTTTTTATACCCTCACAGCCTAAGTGTAGGGAAAGCCTGGAATCATTGGCTCCTGGTGTGTCTCTGAATGCCCAGTCCCCTGCCCAGGCTGCAAGTTCTTGTCCCCCTTGTTATGCAAAGGACTAGCAGTTCACATCCTCTTGCCTGGAGCTCAGCCTCTGGCTCCTGCTCTCCAGAGCTCAACCTGCATCTTGCACACCGAGCTGTCTGTGTTAAATATATTCCTCAACACTATCCTCCGTTTCACCTTCCATTTTTTTCTGTTTTTTCTTACCTGATCTCTCTTCTTACTCTTTGCCTTTTCTACAAGAGCAGGTCTAGCTCTGGCTCTCACCATCTTTTATCTATCAGTTGCTATGGCTCCAGTGTCTCATAGAAACTGGATTAGAGACAGCTATGAGATGACCCATGTTGTGTCTTCCAGCCTTGTCGGTGTATGAGGCAGGGCTTCTCCTCCCAGCATGGTTTTGTAGGGGGCTATAAGGACCTGACCTGCAAGCCAGCAGGAGATTATGGTTTCCCTAAAGTGACCGTCCCTGGAGAGAATCACCTGGTTCCCTCTGCACTCAGATCCCACATCCCAGAGATGTAGGAGTAGTTAAGCATTTTGCAAAGGCTTGCCATTTCCTAAGGAAGCCATATTTGGCTGAAAAGCAAGTTAAATAAAAACAGTGACTAACTGTGCTGTTAGATGTTGGCTCTACAACCAAGGAGGCTTTGGGATTCCTCCAGAGACTGTTTTCCTAGAATAGTTTTATATGGCTTATGTATTACTTCCCCACCTCCTCCTCTTTGTTGCTGTAATAGAGAAAAGTGACCAAATTGTGGATATGGACTCCCCTGTGCCCCACTTGAGGACACATGCTTTGTTCATAGTGGTTATAGTTGATGCCAGACAAAAACAACATGGATGAAGAGCCAGGGGGCAGAAGAAGGAAATGCGACCCTAAGGATCAGCCTGAAAAATGATGGTTTGAACACAGAGAGGGTGTCAGAAGATGAGGGACAAGGAAAATTCCCTCAAGAATGAGGAGCATGGGATAGAAGATAAAAGCACATATTTGAAAACCAGCAGGCAATACAAGATACCTGGACTATCTGGATTGGGACCCAAACCCTTTGTGGTTACCACTGATGGAATCCCATACAGGACTTGACCAACTGAAGGAAGTGCTCACACACCCTGGTGGTATAGCACCCCATCAACCCAGTGTCTGATGAATCCATCCAGCTTTGTGCTGAGTCCTAGGCTTGATCCTTGTCAAGTTCCTTGAAAGTGCAGTCAGAACAGGTGCTGTCATGCAAAGGCTTTGCTGAACTTGTGGACACCATTTGCTCACCACTGACTTTTGTTCCTCCTGCCCTGGTCAGACACCTGTTCCTTGGGAATCCAGCTTGGAAAAGTATTTCTAGAGCTGTTATTAACACTGCATAGTGCAGCTTTGCTGCTGTTGGCTTATGCTTTTCATCTGGTAGCAGATGTGGGACATGATGAGAATTTGGATTTGCTGATTTTCCCTTCCCTCCTTGTACATTCTCGACTATGTGCATGTCAACAGAAGCAACTGAGATATTACAACTTAGGAAATTGTGGTGAGCTGCAATGATTGTGTGTTCTCAGTCTGTCCCGTCTGTATAGCTATTTGTAACCAACTCTTTGGCCATGGACCCACAACACTTAAAAATTATCCACTATTCCTGGGTTAGGCAATGCTATTATTCAAAAAGAAGAGAAGCTGGCTTAAACTGAGGAAGAGTGTGAGACCACAAACACACATTTTGTACCTTGATGATATTCCAGAGGGAGCCAGAGTCACTGCAGGTCATTGTAAGACTCACAGCACAGCCTTCGTAGGGGAACTCAGAGGCTCTCCCCATTGTCCTGTGCACTGAAAGCCTTCCTTTCCTGGAAATGCCCTCTCCATTACCTGCCCCCAGTGTGATTCATGCAGGTGAGTGACATAGAGGTTATAACCCTTCTGTTTTCTGGAGTACTGCAATATCATGAGCAGGAGAGAGCATTATCACACCCACTGGCAATTGATTCTCAAGAACTGCAATGCTAGTCAGGCTGAACGAAACTAAATGGATAATATCAGTGGTCCTGTACATGTTTTGTTGGTAGTGGTGGCAACTCAGAGACTGTCTGCCACTGACCACTCATCACAGCTCCCAGGCTGGCATGGGAACTTCTAGAATGTATCTGCCTGAAACAGATCGTAATTTTCTGGTTTATTTTTCAACTAAAATAATTCACTGAATCCCTCTGTGCCCACACAGAAAGTTGGCAAAGCTGATGGGAAGGCTGTACCCCAGAAGCTTTTTCTGAAGACATCGTCAGAGATCTGCACTTCGATCTGCTGCTCTGACTAGCTGGGCTACCCCCAACACTTTACAAGGCTGGCCACTTTACATGGATTTGATTTACCTGTGTCCTGGAAAGCTCAGAGTATGGAGATAACTCTGGTGACCAGATCCAGAGCTGGTCATCCATCCCAGCTGTTTTAAGTGTAAAATAGTGTAGAAAATGCAACACTCAATATGCCATGGAGTCTGCAGGTGGAAGCATGGAAAGCAGATGGAAGTCTTGTGGTTTGTGCCACCATGGCATTGATGAAGGGGATCACGGTGAGAGGCATAGGCTGCCTGGTCTTGTTCTTCCACCCCATACCCATAAATGCCAAATACACCTCCTATCATGAAATATTCTGTACAACTCGCCCACAAAGAATGGAAGATTTGACCACAGTCCCGACCATAGCCCTTTGCACAATAACGATTAACAAGGTATAAAAAGTACCCCACTGTTGCATTTAACCAGGGGATGAGAATTGGACGTGAAATTGCAGGGACAAGTTGACAAGTTTGTTCTCTTCACCCTACCTGGAAGGGACACCTTTTGGTAAGCCTTGTGTCCTCAGCTGTTTGAGTGTTGACACAGGATATCAAGCTTGTGACTGCAATTGTATTGTTGATGCTATATGTAACTACTCTGCAGGTACTGCATTATCACTGGTAAACCACAAAACCCTTTGTTTGTTGCATTCAACAAACAGTGCTATTTGTGAATCCCGCTGGCTCTTTTGAATGTGACTCGACCTATAGGTCATTGACTATTTGTGTATCCAGTGCTGGACCTCTAGTCATGCTTTTGCAACACCAGCTAAAAAGTTTTTCCTGAAGTCCACTGTGGATCTCCCAGAGTTCATTTTGTTAGTCTTTCTTATATCATCTGCCCTGCTGAGAACAGCTCCACCGCTGTAGTTCAACTATTGGTTGGCTCCCGTTAGATCTCCCTTTCAGACTCCTCTTCCCCAGACTAACCAGTTCCAGCTACCTAGACTTTTAGGACATGTGAGCTGTCTCCTGGTCTTGGTAGCCCTCCTCTGCTCCTTCTCCAGTTTCTTGATAGCCCTGTTGAACTGGGGACTCAGCACTGGAAATCGTAACTCCCTTGCTCTGCTTGCCACAAAAGTCCTAACATAGCCCAATACGTGGTTTGCTCAGTTTGCAATGGGAGCACATCGTTGGCTCATAATCAATCTGAAATTAACAAGAGGAATTGGACTTGATGGTCTTTGTGGGTCCCTTCCAACTCAGAATATTCTGTGATTTTGTGAATATGGTAAGATATCATAGTCAGGTCAGGATAGGGCAGAAATAAACGTCATCAGTACCTGCACTGATAATGGACCCTTCCCGCAGACTCAGCAATGTCAGTGCTCAATTTGCACACAAAACATGGCCCATATCAAAGGACTGTCTTCCAGCCACCTGAAAATAAAAAAGCTGTAGCAGCAGACCTGCACTCAAAGAGATCTCAAAGGAAAACTCTATTGCTTTGTGATAGAGAGGTGTGATTTAACTCCTTTCTCTGACTTATTCTGAAGCCCAGTGTCCCAAAATCATGTTAAGGAGCAGTGTGGGAAACACCATCATTTTAAATAATGACTGCATTGCTTGTGGTCTGTAAATATCTCATCAGATATTGCTGAGGATCTCATCTCTGATACCCTGGGAAAGTTCCAACACAGATAATTGCCTCCTGCCTAATTCAATTCCCATTTAATAGACTGGCAACACTCAAGTGATTGCCCCGGGGTGGTTGACTGGTGGGAATCAAGAGTGCACAAAAAGCACATTAAGAAACAGAGATGGAAATCCATTGAGAATCAATGTTTGGGGAAAAGCCCTCCTCCCTTGCCTCAGGAAGTCCTGAGCCAATTTCCCACTTTCAGCTGCACCAGCTTGAACCTATGGAAAGACACCTTGGGTTGTGCTTCTTCTAGAAGGGTGATGTCATGAAGGATTACATTGGGGATGGTGCCATGAGGGGTGCCACAATTCTTTCTGCAGAACTCTTAAAAAACCTCATGTTTTCTTCAAACCTTGTTAATAGGTATTATAGGGACCACGGACCTTTGTCTCCATGTGCTTGCTGTCCTTCCTATGGAAAAAAGAAGGCATCCTACTTGCCACCAGTGGTGGGAAGGAAAGGCAGCAGTACTGTGAGCATACAGCTCTTGTAATTTGGCTGTTGGTGTACACTGTGCATTCACAGCTGACACCATTTACATCCTGTGTCCATCTATGTCCAGTATTCAAACATGCCATCTGCAGAGGAAAAACAGACAGATTGCTAGGATAGCATGTCAGAGGGACAAGAAAGCCTGTCTGGTTTAGACATGGCTAAGCTAACACTTGCTCCTGTGTTGCATGATCTTGTACAGTCCTTCCTCCCCACACATGAAGCAAACTGAAACTGGTTGGTTTTGCTGAAGAAGAAGAAAAGGTTCCTGCCCTGACAGAGGCTTCTTTCTCTCCTCTGTGTTCTCTGAGATTATATCTGCTAAATTTATTAGTCTCCTTAGTAGACTGACAAGCTTACTGGGCTCCAGGTTCCTCCGTGGCAGGTGCTGCATGTGCACCTAGTGAAAAATTTGTCAGAGATCCTACAGCCCCAGATAGGTCAAGGCAGGACAAGAAACAGCTGCTCCGTATCAGGTGGCCATCCTTGCTTTTTTTTACTCGGTGCTGCACAGAGGCACAGAGGGATGCAGTTTACCTCCACTTATCTTTGTTGTGAAAAATTGCACCACTACAATTCCTCTCCTGAATGAAAATCTGGAGATCTCAACTTCCTTGCTATGCTGAGATCCTTCTGTTTCCAGGTGCCCTAGGAGGCACCTGGCTTCCAGTGGTTTTCCCCTAGACATCACGAATTTCCCCTCCTTTCCAAAATTTTGCTGTGTCTGGGGGTTAATCTCAACCTTACATTTTACAGTGAAGTTCTAAGTGTCTGGCCATCACTCCACTGCAAAACAGCCCTTCAGATAAGGCCCCAAGAAGAATAATCACAGAATCATAGAATGGTTTGGGTTGGAAGGGAACTTAAAGGTCATCTTGGTCCAGTCTGCCTGCTGTGGGCAGGGACATCTTCCACCAGACCAGGTTGCTCAAGCCCCATCCAACCTGACCTTAAACACTTGAGGAATGGGACATCCATAACTTCTGTGAGCAACCTGTTCCAGTGCCTCACCACCCTCACAATAAAGAATTTTCTCTTACTATCTGGTCTAAACCTTTCCTCTTTCAGTTTGAAGCTGGTCTCCATTTCCTGTCACTACATGATCTTGTCAACAGTTTCTCTCCCATCATAGAACCATGGAATTTTTTGGATTGAAAGAGACTAAAGATCATCTAGTTCCAACCCCCAATGTCCTTTCCACCTGTGCAGCTCTGGGATTCCCTCTCCCAGCTCTCTGTTAACAGCAAGAGAAGAGCTGCTTGTGAATCCCAGGTGGTGTCCCTGAGCCAGCTGACTTCAGCAGGTAAGTTAGCCCAGAGCCTTCAGTTCATCTCTGAGTCCTGAATACAGACCTCCTGCAGTCTGTGCAAGTACAGAAGGAGCAAACTGAGAGTAGGACCCAACTAGATTTTTCTCTTTCAATCAGAATGGAATAAATTACTCATCCAACTGTGCTTTCCTTGTTATGCACATAAGGGATCTTCTCACTTAGGTGAATTCTGAGCCAGAGACTTTTTTAGAGGGTGTGTTATAATTCAAATAGCAAGCTGGGGCAGCTCTCCCTGGCAAGTTGGAGGTATTGAAAGGATCTTGGCTTCAGTAGATGAAGATAATTGGGGAAATTGGACAAAGGAGAAAGAAGACAGGAGAGAGAACTAATTTCATCCAGTTATGTATACAGAGTGTTAAGTAATCACATAACTTGGTAGTAATGATTCATCTTGGTGATGTCTTGTTAAAGTTCTGGGCTAGTTGTGTCTTGCATCCATGCTCCAGGCTGAAATGGGGACAAAAGCCATCCCTGGCTTAGAATTCTGATTAAATATTGCATAAGGGACTCAGCTCTCTTTCCTAGTGGATGCAGAGGCTGGCTCTGAAGGGGTTAATGATCCCCCTGGCGGGGGGGGGGGGGGGGTTTT
>VXAZ01001123.1:202437-384838 GCA_013399875.1 Gymnorhina tibicen
CCCCCCCGGGGGGGGGGGGGGGGGGGTGGCTTTTGAACTGGCAGGAGCAGACCACAGGTGGAGGAAAGTATCTGAAATGAGGAGAGATATGCTTCTAGGCAGTGGAAAACATGGGGCTTTGCCAGCAGGCTGCTCTTGGCAAAGTCTGCTCTTGCCAACTGTAACCTTGGCAGAGACCACATACAAACCATGCATATGCTAATTCTGCTGACATTAATTAGACAGCCATTTCCTTTGGGGCCAAAGGCATTTTGGATAAGCAGGCACTGGCTTATTGTCCAGGATTACTCTGTTTTAATCCTGGCTTTGGTTTATGCAGATATTTTTCATCCCCTTCATGGAACCTCTGTCTGCAGTTTGTAAGAGGAGCAAGCAGTTTTCTTTGGCCATGACATGATGGCCCCATAGTGCAGAGCAAAAGAAGAAAGAACCTTTGCCCTGTTGGCGCGAATGTCAACCCAGGCACATGGTGTTATTGGTGACAAGATCAAGTGCCATGCTCTTAGCTTTGAACGTATAGAAAGCCAAACTCTGGACAGCCTGGGGCGAAGGAAGGTCTAAGAAATGGGAGTCACCAGATCATTCCTGGAATGGGCAGGTCATAAGAGATCTATGGCATATTTGAGTTTCCAAGTATTGATGTCAGTTGAGCCCCATGTGATGAGAAATTAATTTTTTAGCTTTGTTTTCAGGAAGTTCACTGAGTTGTTCAGTCCATGATGGAGGTGTACCCACATCCCTGAAGATGAACCTGAGATTCTACAAGAGATCCAAGCAAAAAAAAGCCAGGGACTGCATGACTGAAGGAGGGAGTTGTTCTTCCCTAACCCTCCATACCAGGTCTGTGTACTTTTGGGTCATGTTATAACACAGATTTGAATCAAAACAGGGTTTGAGTCCTGAACAAATTTAAATTCAGTTAGCCAAGATTAATAACACAGACTTTAGGCAACAGATATGGTTTCATACGTGCCCAACCAAGCACATGCACAAAGTTGGTGTGTGGTTCCCTGCCAGTGTCAGCCAAGCTAAATGTGGACAGCTGCAGCCTTGTCCTCTCTGTCCCTGCCAGCATGGCCTGACCACATTTCCCATTTCATTGCTGAGTGACTGTTAGATCTGCTCCATGAACTGCCTTTCCAGGGGAGCACAAGAGCACTGGCAGTGGCAAAGGGAGAGGAAGGAGGAGGAAATAGAAGGAGAAGGAGGAGAACACACAGAGCAGACAATCCAGGAGAGGGAAGATGTGATCTTGGCTTAACTGCCACGGTGAGATACTATAAGGGCTTAGTGCAGTCAGATGACACCTGATTTGACCTAGAGACAGCACAGTACAGTCTGTGCTGGGTCTGATCCAGAACAAAGCCTGCCAGATCAGAGTTAATCCTTGGAATACATTTCTGTCAGCAGCGTCAACTTATGTTGCACTACAGCTTTGCTTCACATGGCTACAGCTTCTTTTTCTGGCACTAGGAGCCCCTTGGATGCATAGGGAGAGGGCAATAGCTTTCTGCTTCCCCAGCTCCGTACCAAAGAACAATTCCTCTCTGACAGGCCAGTATGGCAGGAAAAATCTATTCCTTGGCACAGACAAAAGGCAGGTCAAGACGTGTATTCCCACAGTGATTTTCTGCCTCATAAATTGCAGGTCTTGATGGGTGCAAACCCACGTGAAGCACAAAAGCTATTCCCTTAGCAACGGGTAGTACAACAAGAGACCAGAGTAGCTGGAGCCACCCCCACATATACATGATGCTGTGTCTTGCCTCACCTGCACATCGCTTTCAGAGTCGGTGAGACTTCTGACTCTCTCCAACCTTGCCACATGGGGTTGTCACCACGATGGGATTGTCATGGGGAATGAGTGATGCATGTACAAGCAGCAGGTCCTTTGCAGGGTCACTTCTGGAAGGGTACTTATGCGATCCAAGAGACCATAAGGAAGTCATTTAGGTCACGTGTTGTTACAAATGAGTGTTTGAAATTGATGCCTTAGGATTTTAGCTTTTATATTTTCATATCCTTTATGTAATGCTTTAGTGTGTAACTCTAAAACTCCATGTAGCCTGTTAGCTGCTGTCCTCCCATTCTGGTCAGGCAAAACAAATCCTCTCTAGGCCTGAAACTCAGCTACACCTTACTGTCTCAGGCCCCGAAATATGTAAACGAAGTGGCTTAAGAGGGGAAGAAATTTGGGGTAATGACTTCATTACCTGCAATTGTAATTGGAGGATTAACCCCAATATGCAAATGGACCAAACTTACAAAAGTATGGAAAACTCATGACCTGTCATCCATTTTGGGTGTAGCCCCTGCGGGTCTGACTGCCCAAAGTGTACCTTGAAGGCCCTTTAATAAATATACCTGTTTTTATTCTCTTAATTTTGTCTAGCCTCTGTTTTTAGGTAGTCCCATCAAGGTATCAAAATCACTCAAAAAATCACCAGCAAGGCTATCAGTAAAAACCAGATTTAATATTAAGCGACAGCACGACAAAGTTCATTGGCAAGATTCACTATACTACTTACTTTTGGCAGTTAAAGCACACCAAGGAAAAACAAGCAACGACAAAACCAAACAAAATCCAGCCAATCAAAACAGAAATGAGCTGAGAACTATCTATAGGTGTGTGTGTGTGTTTAGGTGCGTGTGACAAAAGGATAGTGAGGGCAAAGATAAAAAGGAATATGGCCTAAAAGCTTAACAGCACTCAACCTTAATAGTATTTAAGCTTAACTTATAACTTAACCTTAACTTATACCTGAAACTTAACTTATAATTTAACCTTAACAATTTAACAGAGGAATAACTCTTAACAGGGTTTAACCTAACTTATAACTTCGAAGTTAAACGTAGCAATTTAGCAAAAGAGCAACACTTAGCCGCTTTTAACTTAGCTTATAACTTATGACTTAATCTTATGTACAGACCTAACTTAGACATCTAAGGTACTTAAACATCTAAGAGAGCAGCATTTCTCCCAGATTTGCTATAGCACATGCGCATGTGCATGCACACAAACAGAAAGAGCCAGTGCAAGCAAGGTACCTGTGAAAAATTCCCCTTGAAGGTAGGGAAATACTCACTTTGGATGCCTTTGCCTCTCCCCAGCGGGCCAAGGGTTGGGCCCCGAGGAGTAAGGGTGTTGGCCCAGGATTTGTTGTCGTCCAGCGATTCTCTGAGTACAGCAAACAGGAGGGTTTGCTGGCTCTGAGAGACCCCACTCAGAGGGAGGTTGCTGCTTGCAGCCTGCTGGGGCCCAGGAGAGCTCCAAGGGTCTCCTTTTGCACCGCTGTTTGCAGGGCCACAAGGCCACACGGCTGTAGTCATAACAGCGTCTCATCCTGGCCACAGTTTGGGTCAGCACTTCCTTTGAAAGTGTGAGAACAGGGATGTTCTGCTGTTCAGGGAAGAAAAATAATTTCCAAGGCTGTCCATAAGGAAAACGGGAGCTCGTTAGACAGCAGCAGATCCTGGGATCAGTCTGTTCCTAATAAGCTCAAGAAGAGCTGAGCCCAGGCCCTTTGTCAAGGCCGAGGCCTAATGAGCATTCCTCGGATGGCAGTGCAGCCCGGAAAAGGCAGGGGGATGCACCACCACTCCTGAGTTTAGGTCTCTTCACTACGGGATTTAGGGCCTGGTGTTGCCTCTTTCTATGCATACACACAGTGCTGACATAGCTGGATCTGGTGCAGTTACATTTCCCTAGGGATTGTGTCATGAAAAGCACTATCAGAGCGGCTCATGAATCTGTGGGTTTTATAGCTTTGGATCACCTGATATAGGGAAAATTGTAGGGATAATGCAAAGCCTGGGCTCCTCAGGTGGGACTGAACTGCATTTTGGGCAATCAAACGCATTTAGGCGCCATTTGAAATGCTCCACAGTACCTGAAAAATCCTTGTGTGGCTGTCAGGCCTGACACAGGAACTGCAGCAAACTCTTAGGAGCAGCTTCACGTGGCCTTTTGAAGGCAGCATTCAGTGGATTTGAGCCCTACATCAACGACTCTGCTTGGGGTCCCATACTGTCTTCAACACTATGTGCCTCAAAACTGATCCTCACCCACAAAACTGACAGGGTTTGGAAGTCCAGATCCCAGTGGTGGGGTGTGCAGTCTATGCTTGATTTATTTCTCTGTTTGGTCTTGGGATATGCGATAAGAAGAGTGTGTCTTTCTCAAAGCCCAAGCTCACCTTCATTTTCATCTTTATTTGCAACCTTTTTTGCCCTGAAATCTAGAGCAAGGTGACCCTCACAATGAGGTTTTCCATATAACCAGTGAATGTAATTTTGGCAGTCCTCATATTGAGATATTGAGTTTAAAGTCCTCCTTAAGACAATGCAGAGGTCTGGAACTCAGCAGTACTCCTTAACCTTTCCCTCTACATTCATGCAGACGTTAAATAATAAGGATGACAAAAACTTTATTGAAAAATACTACATTAGAGATTTTGGTCTTATATGTAGCTGCCCTAGTATTTAATAATCTTATAATCCCTGTTTTAAATATCTGCCTTTCTTCTTTCACATTTGTTTTCATTTCCTTTCTGTATCCACCTGATTATCATTTCCATACATTTCATATCACAGGGGCTGGAATTTCCCATGTCTTATCTGTATGGCATTATTTTTTATTTTCTCATTATACTGCATGATTAAGTTGTTATGTAAAATTCTTTTAATCTGTTTCCATAAACCCTAATGTCTCTGGGGCAGGCTCATTAAAATCTTGTGGTTTCCCAGATGATTGCTTGGGGCCTAAAAGACACACAAGCGCCAGCCATTTGTCAGTATATCATCCCTATCAGGTATATTTGTAACATGCCAGGTTTGAAGAAACAGGGCAGACTGATTAAAGACCACATTTGGGGGATTTTGTTTGCATATATGTCACTGATAAGTTAAGAAACTTTTTATTGGGGATGTTCCTGTTGTAAAACTTTGATTTCATATAGCCCAGGGTATCTGTAGCCTGATCTCCTGACTTGCTGAAACCAGTGACTTTTTGGTTGGTGTAGCAGAGCGAGGGCCTATCTGTGAAAATGCATTCATTACCGCACATTATGCTGGAGAGAGCTTCTTGCCAGAATGCTTTTTATCCCCATAACCAAGATGTTTGTTAATGAGTGAAAAATCCTGATCCACATTCTTTTGGGATGAGTAGGTAAGAACATGACATAGAACCATAGAAAGACTTCTTAAGGTTGGAAAAGACCTCCAAGATCATCAGTTCCAACTGTCAACCCACCACCACCACATGTTCACCACCAAACCATGCCCTCACGTGCCACATCCACATGTTTTTTGAACACCTCCAGGTATGCTGACTCCACCACTTCCCCAGGCACCTGTTCCAGGTTTACAACCTTTTTCAGTGAAAAAAATTTTCCCTATATCCTCTCCTGGCATGACTTGAGGCAATTTCTCCTTGTCCTGTCACTTGTTTCCTGGAAGAAGAGACTGACCCAGCCTGGCAACACCCTCCTGTCAGGGTGTTGTAGAGAGGGATAAGGTCCCCCCGAACCCCTTTTTCTCCAGACTAAACAAACCCAGCTCCCTCAACTCCTCCTCATCAAACTTGTGCTCTAGACCCTCCCCTTCTCTGCTCCCTTCTCTGGATACACTCTAGCACCTCAATGTCTTTCTTGTAATGAGAGGCCCAAAACTGATCACAGGATCTGAGGTGCAAGTCATGGAGAAGTTAGATTATCCCTTTCAAGGTCACTCAGGTGACTTGGCACTTTCTACCTTCTTCTTTCCAATCTGTCCATTTGAGGACAAGTAATATCAAGGTCGTTTGTCTTGTGGCATACACAGCTCTGGACACTGGCCAACAGTGGCTGCCACTGTTTCAGAGCTCCCCAACCACTGATGCAACCAGATGGGAGGGAGGAGCACCTCCATGCCACACAGGACAGCTCCCTTTGCTCTGGATCCTGGAGGCCAGCATAGCACTCAATATCCAGCCTGCTCAGGGGATCTGATCCCATGTCTCCACATGGCGCTGTGTCATGAGCTCTTCCAGCTGGTGCTGAGCTACCCCAGGCACCTCCACGCTGAGTGCTCTGGAATTTTGCTTGGATCTCTACCCCTGCCATTCACTGTTTGCTGTTTCTGGATATTTATCTGATGTTTGCTGTAATATTTGAACACAGAATCACAGAATGGTTTGGGTTGGAAGGGACCTTAGAGATCATCTTGTTCCAATTCCCCTGCCATGGTCAGGGACATCTTCCGCTAGATCAGGTTGCTCAGAGCTCCATGCAGTCTGGCCTTGAACACTTGCAGGCATGGGGCATCCACAACTTCTCTTGACAACCTGTTCCAGTGCCTCACCACCCTCACAGCAGAGATTTTTTTTGTAATACCTTATCTAAACCTACTCTCTTTCACTTTGAAATATCCACAGTACTACAGCTAGTCAAACAGTTGTTTTGCCCTGAGGCCTGCCTTGCCTTGGGCAATGGACACATTTCCTCACAAATCTGTAAGGGAATGAAAGAAAACCAGACAAACCCAACAACAGGTTTTGCTTTCTGAAAGTGACGACTAAAAAATGCCCAAACCAATGCAGGGTTTAAGCAAACATGATCTTCTTAGTGTTGTATGTCACACTCATTTGGGAATACCTCTATTTTATGATACTTATCACCCAATGAATAATGTTGGACTGGAAAGGAATGGGAAAGATGAGCATCATTTGGAAAGCTGGGATCATGTCTCCTGGTGCTGCAGGGCATGGCTTTCCGGGTTCTTCCTTATGCAATGTGTTATGCTTCACAATAAAGGCCTGGATAGAGGAGACAGGAACTGGTACTGAAAAGCACATAACACCTGGGTTCACTGGAAATGACGCGTGCACACACAGGAAAAATCCTGCAACAGAAAAGGATGGCATTGATGGAGTAACATCACACTACTCAGAGATGGGATGCCAAAAATTGCAAGCAGGGTTCAGTCGGTTCCAGATCACTTCAGCTTAAGAAAAAGTGGTAAATGAGGTTGTCTGGATCCTCACACTTCAAAGATCTCCGGTATAAACAGACAGGCTGCATCTCTGTAAAGGTTCAAAGAAATGCCTGCTTTCAAATACTTCCCACCATGCAGAGAGT
This sequence comes from Gymnorhina tibicen, assembly GCA_013399875.1. NCBI lineage: Eukaryota > Metazoa > Chordata > Aves > Passeriformes > Artamidae > Gymnorhina > Gymnorhina tibicen. The sequence goes on from VXAZ01001123.1 coordinate 209,553, forward strand.
TTGTAGCCACAGCTTAGCCTTTTGTCTCAAGCCTAGTGGTGACAATTTATCTTTCTTTTTCTTGATTTGGCTGCATCTGTCCATTTCCAAGGCAGGTCTTACTCACATGTAACTGCTGCTTTTCATGATAAAATCTTGTTTCCTGTCAGTGGGACTGGGTTAGTAATTAACTGAAGATGAAGAGAGGGTGGAAAACTGATAGAGTGATATTTTTCAGAATAAATGCAATCAAGGGCAAAAATGAATGCCTTTGCCAATTCAGTTCTCCTGTTTCCAAGTATGTAGTCTGTTTTAAGGAGGCTTTCCATGCCAGAGGTGTGCAGATGGGTGCAGTGGATAGCCAGAGGGAAGGAGTAGATGAGTGACTGAATGGATCTTTGTCCTCCAAAATCCCCCAGATCAGCTCAGCACCTGCAGTCTATCAATGCCTCATCACCAGATTGTCTTTGGCTGGCTCCCTTTTCCCCCCACAAAATTAGGCTTTTAAAAGAAGTTTATAGGTTCCCATTGTTTTCATTAATTCCTTCACAAATTCCAGTGTGATGCAGAAGGCTGCCACTTGTACTTCCCAGGACCTTCATCATCAGCTCCAGCTATATGGGAGGGAAGACTTTTCTTGCAGAAAGCAGGAAAAAAACAACCATCTAAACACATTAAATCAAGTTGCCAGGGGCTTGGGGTCAGGCCACTTTTGCAAGGGACAAGAGCAGAGCCAAGTTGCTTGAGAGCCCACTTAGACATGATTACTGAAACACTGAATTTCTATTCCATTTTGAGAGTCCTAACCACTGCCATGAACAATAAATATAATGTGTGGATATTAATATTGTATTAAAAGGCTTCATCTTATGTATTCATTGGGGTTTTTTTGATACCAGACCATGGCAGCATTATCTTTGTCTTAATGTACCAGTTGAAACTGGTAAAGTGGTCTGCCTCAGCTGCCAGCCTGGAACACTCCTAGCAAATGAGCTCTGCTGCTGGTAAAGTTGCACACTGGAGCAATTCACTGAAGAGGAGGTTGAAATATGAATGTCTAATAAGGGCTGTGAATGTCTAATAAGGACGTACTCTCTACATCATCCACGAATGGATTAAACAGGTGCTGTTTCCTGGAATGCTCAAAGATGGCATTGCTGATGACTCATGCCGGAACAGGAAGCTCGTTGAACACACTACTGTGTGTGCAAATCTGTCTTCCTTCAGGATGCTTGAAAAGCAGTTGGATTCCCTGGCAATTGTTCCAGCTGAAAAAGTAACTACTGGCCAGAGTGCCAACAATTCATTAATGTTAGTGGCATAAATGGTATAGTGTCAAAGGTAAAATAAAATGTCCCTTGCACTCCTTTAAATGTCCTGATTTCTCTTGAAGGATGAAGTTTCATGATTTGATAGTATTCAGTAGTTCCATTCTGTGTATTTTCGCAAGTGTTGCTGCACAGGTGCAATAACATGCTAACTACCGTCTTTTTAGCCATAGAATTTAAGTATTTAAGCAGCAGTTTTATGCCATTACATTCATTTTATTTCTAGCCTTCAACTTCTCTTCTCTGGTTCACAAATACTTTGCCAGCAGGAGCTCTCCCCTTAAGGGACTGACCTGGCTGAAAACTGAACCCCAAAGGGTGTTACTAGGTAAGGCACACCCAGCACTGGCTGAAAGAGGGAGGGAACCCCTATCTGGGGACAGGTGCAAGGACAGGGCTCAGTGCAGCTGGCATTTGCACCATGCCATGTAAAGTCCACATGGAAAATTAATGCGTGACAATTGGCACCCTGTTACAGGAATGCTGCTCTTCCAGACACACGGTAACTTCCTTGCTGACAAACCCTTGGTTCTGTGACTCCCATGAAGCTATCTGTGTGACTTTGCTCCCTTGGACCATCTGGATGCCACCAGCCTTCCCTCCCCAGGACCAGCTTCAAGCACTGACCCCACATCAGCAGTGGGTGGGGATAGGCAATAAAATCCTCTCCTTTCCGGCCTGGAGTTATTTGGTGAAGCACTGGGGGGAACACAGCGAGGGGGTACTCTGGGAAGCTCCTCATGAGGAGTGGCAATTAGATTTATACTGACCTGCCACCACCTGGCTGGTTTATTAATTTGTGCAATCACAGCTAAGACAAATGACCATCACATTGACCTAGTCTAGTGGAAGGTGTCCCTGCCTGTGAGAAGGGCTTGGAACTAGATGGTCCTTAAGGTCCCTTTTAACCCAAACCATTCTGTGATTCTCTGAAAACTTCCTCAGCCTATAGTCAGCCAGCACATTGTGAGACTCCTCCTGCTCTCACCCTTTGGAACGGGTACACTAATCCTTGCATGGAGTGGTTAGAGCTGCTGTCATATGTTTCCTTGCCTGGTTAACCAGACTGGCAGGTTTTGCCAGTCTCTATTCTGGAGAACAAGGAATCAGCTCAGAAAATGGGTGGGTTTGATTCTTCTTCTATAGCTTCTTTTACGGGCTGTGGATGACTTTTGATGATGACCATTGAAACGTCACAACACGATGTGGCTCTGTCTTCTTGAATCATGGTTAAAGGGAGGTAAGGAGACACCTTTGCTCTACTGCTCCCACAGATGCTGTGCCTGAGCCTTTGGAATACTGTTAGACTTGTTCTTTTACTGGAGGTATTAGAGCTGCTGGGGATGTACAAGGTCCTGAAGCCACAGGAAGCCCCATGATAGCATAGCCCAAATGTTAGCCCAGTGAGAAGTTAGGGAAGTTAGGACTGTCTTCTAAAGATAAGAAGAAAAAGAGATGCACTGTGGTTAAAAATGGCTGTTTTAGATGTCCAGTCTTTTTCAGGAGTTGTGTCCTGGTAGTGTGGGCAAGGGATGACAGCCCTGCTGTGGCTGCCAGTACACTGGGTGACTTTTTGGATGCAGCTGAGCACCCAAGCCTTGCAATGACCCTGTGTACAGGGCTTCATTCTGACCACCAATTTGTCTGCCACTGCAGAAAGTGCTTTGCTGATTTCCAGTTGCTGGGAGGGGAGCCCTTGTCACAGTGCTGCAGTGACTGTGAGGGACGAGGGCTGGCAGCCACAGTGCGCTTCCCTGGTTCTAGGGCTCTGTTGGATTCACCCTTCACCCGGGCACATCCTGTCCTTCTGGTTCCTTCTCAAGGTTTGCATCACAGGAAGGGGGTGCTCCTCTTGGTCCCAGCTGATCTCACCATCAGAGGGTTTATCTTTAGCTCTGACCTCACTTCTTCTTTTTTAAGCCATCATTGTGATTCTCCCTTAGGAATCCTCCCTTTCAGTGCCAGTCAGGACTATGGAAGGCTTTCCTTCAGTATCTCCTGCAGGAACTGTGCACCCCAGTCCTTTCTAACCTTTACTTTCTTTCTCACGCTTTTGCCACTTTTCTTTCTTTTTCAGAGATTTCTGATCTGGGTTCTTCAGCTGTGATGTAAATCTGATATATTATTTTCATGCTTTGAAGACATACCTTTGTGTTTGGGCTCTTGGAATGAGAGAAACTAGGTTGTGCCATGAGAGATTTATACTGGATATTAAGAAAATTTCTTCACAGAAAGGGCTGTCAAGCACTGGAAGAGGCTGCTCAGGGAAGTTGTGGTGTCACTATCCCTGGAGGTATTTGAAAGATATGTAAATATTTCACTTAGGAACATGGTTTATTGGTGGGCTTGGCAATACTGGGTTGATGGCTGGACTCAATGATCTTAAAGGCCTTTTCCAACCTAAACAATTCTTGGATTTTATGAAACCCACTGGAATTTTCTGCTACAATTCTGCAGGAATATATTTTTGTAGATGCTCTAGCCTAGATGGATGTCTTTCTTCTGCTGATCATAGCATCATCTTCCTTTTGATTTCACCCCTTTTCATCTCCCCTTCCTACCAATACTATTTTCAGGGTTGGATTTTTAACTTTTCTCATCTCCTAGATTCCCTGACATCCCCAGCCTCTGTTTCACCTCCCTGAAGAGTGTGACTGCTGTATTATCACCCTTCTCTCTTTCTGGAAAAATGGATATGCTGCAGAAGACAGGCACTTCATGCACATAGTGAAATTAAAATATAAGAATCAATTTAGAAAGAATCTTGAGAGAGAGCATCTAATCCATCTCTCAGCCCTGGAGCAGGATCCTATCAAGTTAAATAATTCCCTAATAAGTACTGGTCTAGTCTGTTTTCCCAAGCCACCCAGGAAGGAGGATCCACACCTTCCCAGGCAATCAGCTTCACTATTGTCACTGTTTGAAAATTCCCCCAATGCCTAATGTAAGCCCCTGTGATAGTTTTTCCTATCCAGTCCTTCTTTTCTGTAGACATATGTGATGTGACTGGGTGTACCCTGAGCACTTTTATTGTTTTAACCTTCTCTAATAAGTCTTCTTTTCCAGGTCTCTTACTGGTGCAGACTGTGCCTTCTCCTTGCTATGCTTGGTTTCATCTCTAAAAAAGCACATGAAAGGAGCTTCACACCCTCCCTGCATGAGAGGTGGGAAACAGGTGAATTCTATATAATTCAGTGAGACTAGTGTAGTCATGTTGTTCAGAGAAAGTCCCCCAGGTACTTCAATAATCATCTTAAATGAAAGGCCATGGAATTATAATCACATCCTCTCATCTTCCTACCTGTATCTGCAGTCCCATATATAGTCAAATGGCAGGATCACCCCAGTCTAGGTACCCCAGCCTGCCTGGGGACATGGTTTTATTCTGTCTGAGGTTTAAGATCTATAAGAAATTAATTTTCATCCTGAACAGGCTGCAGTCAGGAGTTTGATTTCATTTTAACACATCTACTGCGGCATGAGACCATTTCTGAGCTGAAAAAGAATTTCAGGGTGAAGATACATTCTCGCTTGTTTCCTTGTGGTATCAGCTTTACAGACAATGGGGGACCAAGGCTCTTATCCAGTGTGATTCCCATTCTCTTAGCACTGTGGGCTTAGCTAAGAAGTGGTCCCACTGGACTACTCAGTATACTGGGAAGTGTCAAAAGACCCCTGTCCTTTGATGAGCTTAGTCTCAAATGGGAAGGAGGCATGAGGGCCCTTCAGTTCTTCCTGGCTGTCAGTGCAAAAAGTCCTGGAGGGTCTGTGTCCAATATGGTGCAGGACAAGAAGATATCTTCAGGGTAGGGTATGGTTTCAATGAGGCAGCACATCCTGATGAAACCTGCACATGAGGAAGGGAACCTGTGGGCCAATGGCAAATTGGTCACTGCTGCTTGTCATTAGCCCATCATGAGATGCCAGGGCATGGAAAACCTACTATAACCTTACCTAATCTGTGACCAGGCTGTCTCACAGCCACGTCGACACTTTCTCTTTGCTGACTTGGTTTAATTTAAAGCTCAGAAGGACAATAAGAGATTTCCTTATCAAATTCCAAGTGTTTAATATCAATACCCAAACCCTGGAGTACCGGCATTGCTGCCTGACATATTTAGCCCCAAGAACCCTTGATTGAGCCTGCTGCAAGTTGTGCATTGCTTCAGTAAAATGCAGCTGTGCTCTAGCTTGGAGAGGAAGCTCACTGCTTTGACACTGCCTGCTTTCCAGCTGCACTCTGGGCATGAGAGCTTCTGACTCTATGATGGGAATGATGAGATGGGAAACCAGCCATCAAAAACTCAGGCACAGGGGAATTCCCTGGCTGGTCCTTGCTATACTTTCCTTCTTTGGGCCTAACAGTGAGAGCACGACAGGGCTTTTCAAATGGTTTCCTCTCCATCATTCATATGGATGGTGGAGGCTTAATATTGTTCAAAGTCTGCACCAGAGACGTACCTGATATCACCACGAAAGCCAGTCTTACCCCACAGGCTGCATACTCTAAACAGCAGAAAGACAAACATCATCACATCACTCATGTGAAGAAAAAGGCAAAACCGGTGTTTTAAAAGAAAAAGCAAACACTGGTGTTAGTGCTCAGCAGTATATATATTCTTCAAAGATCTTCCCCAACTTCTACTTCCCCAAAACACACCCTTTCCTTCCAGTTTATAAAGCTCTTGTGGCACACAGTGCAGTGTTGAGTAAGACTTGGCAGCTCCCTGTGATTACATCCCATCAGCATGAGAGTATCCCTTGGACTCAGCTTTCTTCTGGCTTTCCTGGACCCAGGTGAGTTTTCCACTGGGACCTGTGACGTTATGAGATATGGAAGAGGTCTGGGAATGGAATGCTTTGTGTGTGAGGCTATTGTTGCTATCTGAGCCATAAAACCCCCTCATCTTGGGAGATTTGCACTGCAGAGGGGTGAGGGTGACCTGTCTTGGGGGATCTTTGGTCCTATGAGGCAGTGTGCAGATGAGGGTGTTGGCATTTACAACATGAGCCTGCAGTCTGATTTTCTGTGGTGCTCACTGGTATTAGAGCCAGGACAGTCATCAGAGTGATTCAGGTTACCCTGAGGCAGCCAGACCTTTGGTCAGCTGAATCAATCTCCAGGCTCATTTATTTTACTCATGTCCAGGGTTGTTTGACATTTTAGACATAATGTCAACTCAACTGTCCTTCAGCTCTGCTCCAGAAAAGCACAGCTGACTTGGAGGTCTTGGGTCACACCAGCCACTCCAAGTAGATGCCATAGCCTCTACAGGGTGCCTTAGTTGGCACCTGGGTTTAGGGAAGTGACGCATGTCCTGGACCTGTTAATCTACATGCTGGACCCTTGTGGGTGTGCGTCATGGAAGAGATCCTGTTTGTCCTCTGTTGAAATACACGTTATTCCTTTCTAAGTGTTTCCTGCTGACTATCTAATATTCCGGTCTCCTTAAAGTGTTCCAGCAGGTATCTGGTGAAGTGGTTTCCCCTAATGCCCACAAAGAGATATACAAAGAGATAATGCTTACAAAGAGGGTCTCCAGTTTGTACAGAGTACAGTCAGTGTCTGCTGGCAGCTGTTGTTGCCCAGCCGCTCGGGTACCCTTGTTACTGAAAAGAGAGAATTTGGCATCTGTGAATCCAGGGACACCTGAGTGCCTGCCAGGATGAAGGGGTTTGTAGGGCTGCTGCCATCAGCAAGTCCAGGAAAACCCTAACACAGATTGCGCAATGAAATAGGAAAAATAAGGGAAGAGAAGTGTGAAAAGTGCTGATCAATGCTGAAATCAAACGTCAGTGAAAGGGGAAGTGAGATCCCTTATGACTGCTGCTCAGGAATGTGTCCTCCTTTCCCCAGGGACCTGCCTCCAGTGTGAGATTTGTCACAGCATGGGAAAAAGCTGCTCTGGCCCCATGAAAACCTGCACTGGTGGTGAAGACACCTGTGGCATTATTCTGTATGAGGTCCTAATAGGTAAGACATCCTCTGTGTGTGCCATTGTGGCTTTCAGAGTAGGGCTGGCTGGGGCACTTGTCCCTCTCCCCACTTCTGTCACTGGTAATATGGTCCATCCTTGGATAACCTTTCATTTTCCTTTTACTGACAGAGGATCCAGAGATCAGGATAGTCTGGGACAGGAAAAGCTCTTTCTTCCTCTATTTTGAGAAGCAGTTTTCCCCTGGGAGGGTTTGGTTCTTAGTTGTGGAGGGAAGGACCAAAGCCTCCTAGTGGGAGGAGACACTGGCTTTTAATTCTGGCTAAGGTGAGTAGCTGAGTCAAGAGGCTGAGAGGCTGAACCATGACCTACACTAAGATGCTGACATCTAGTACTGGGGGTGCACTGGTGATGTGTGGAGAGAGAAGCTTGCCCATCCTCGAGCAGGGATGGGGACACCATGCAACCATGCCATGCCACCAGGCCTGAGCTATCACCATATCATTGTAATCATTATCATCAATCAGTTCAGGTTGGAAGAAACCTTGAAGATCATCTAGTTTCAACCCCCCTGCCCTGGGCAGGGAGATGTTCCACTAGACCAAGTTGCTCAGAGCCCCATCCAACCTGGCCTTGAACACTGCCAGAGATGGGAGACATCCACAGCTTCCCTTGGCAACTTGTTCCAGTGTCTCACCACCCTCACTGTCAAGACTTTCTTCTTAATCTAATCTTAATCTACCCTCTTTCAGTCTGGAGCCATTCCCTCTAGTCCTAGTAGTCCACTTCCTTGTCAAAAGCCCCTCTCCAGCTCTCTTGGAGCCCCTTTAGGCACTGGAAGTTGCTATAAGGTCACCTTGGAGCTTGCTCTTCTCCAGCCTGAACAACCCCAACTCTTTCAATTTGTCCTCGCAGGAGACATTGTCAACCAGTAACCATGTCCCCATGGTTGATAAATCAGAGCTGGTGCTTAACCCTGACACAGCAGGACACTCAGTTGTGTTAGAGGCACGGCCTTGATCATTGCTCAACCTTAGTGATGCGATTGTTGCCTTTTAGGCTGGAGGCTGGGTCCTACCAGCTTTGGTGCTGGCAGCTCCAGTGCCTGTCTTCTTCTGCTGGTGCACCCTCCCTTCATCCTTCAAGCACCTCAGCAGACTCAATTTAGCTCTTCTGCTCCCCTTTACACCTTTTGGGCTTGGCTGACAGGGTAGACCAGACTTGCCTGTGTTGGGATGCTTGTGACTGTGATGGACTGTGCGCTCTGCAGACTGTTCACAGGCTGAGCAAGCCAGTGCTGTGGGTCAGAGACATGTGTCACACCATAATCTCTGCAGATGGGGTGTCCTGGCTCACTGGTGATGCTTCTCAGGGGGTTTAGGGGTCCCTCTCAGGCCCCCGGACAGCTGCCTAGAAGTTGGTACAGGAACTAACAGGAGGGGAAGGGAGTTACTTTGTGTTGAACGACTTGGTAATGCCTGCTGGTTCATGACAGGGGGGATGGCCATCTCTTCATCCATCAAGTCCTGCCTGCCGTCCCACGTCTGCCACCTTGGCCCTGTCACCGTGAACTATGGGAAGGTGAAAGCAAAGAGCCACCTGGTTTGCTGCACGGGTGATGACTGTCGGACCACCTCTGTGTCATGTAAGCTCTGTTTTTTTCCTATCCCCTTTCTGTCTCATCCATCCCAAGGTGAGGCCTTCCAGGCTAAGCCATCACCTGGGTTATTCCCCTCATTGAAACCAGCTACAGCCCATGTCTTTCATTCCAGTGCCACCAGATAATAACGTGCCCAATGGATACCAGTGTCCTGCCTGCTACAGTGTGGACTCCTTTCAGTGTGGTAATGAAGTCGTAAACTGCACTGGATCTGAAGACCAATGTGTTGACCTTGCTGGGTTAATGAATACTGGTAACTGCCTTTTATTTGGGGCTGTTTTTCTTCTTCTTGGTAAAATGGGTGAAACTAGTCTAAGATAAAGCACTACTGAGATAAAAATGGGCAAAAGGTGTGAAATAAAACAAGAGGAAGAGACAAGGAACTTAAAGCTGAAAACTGAAAACTTCAAGCTGATCGAAGGGCAGGCGTTGTTTTTTCTTCCTTCTTTCCTATCAAGCACATATAATTGCTGGAATTCCTCATAGCATGGCATAACTGAGATCAGGAGTGGAAATGGTTTCCTGGGGCAATCTGGTACATGGGTGTGTAGCAAACCTGACCAAGGCCCTGAACCTGCTGGCCCTAGCTAGGATGCATGAGGGTGAATCTGGATCCAAGCCAGTTGCCAGCTCAGTGGAGGTTCAGATGGAGCTTTGTAGAAACACTGGCTTTGCCATGGGGCAATACCAGCCACTGGGGACAAGACACTGTTGCAGTGGTGCTTCTGTGTGAGGAAAGCCAGGGACAGGTCCCTCCCCATGAAGTCCAGCCTTTGAACAGCTCCTTCAGAAACCTTTTTCCCACCTCTGATCCTGTAATTAGAGAGAGGAAAGCAGACAGCAATTTTCCTGGTCACTCTCCTTTCCGCCCCTGCTACAGGCAAAAGACTTCCACCTTTCATGGCAATCACACCAGTGCTCCACCAGGCAGGAAAAAATCCTTGGAAAAAAGGGCAGCAGCACCAATTGTAGAAGCAGACTGAGAAACAATTATCTTGTATATGGTTATGGTGAAGTTCCTTTGAGTTGATAATATTGCTAGGTGATGATGTGATGCCTGAAGGTCCTTGCTGTAGTTTTTATTAATGTTCTGTCCAAACCCTGAATTAGATCATGTTTCACAGAGACAACATGAAGGAAAGCAGGAGTTTTCTTAGTCACAGCAATGGAAATAGAGTGGCAAAATTAATTCTGTGTACCACTGAAATAAGAAATGCTCCTAACTTGTCTTAACTTGATTGATCAGCCTCTGTGAGTGGAGAAGGCCTGTGCAGTGTGATAAACTGTGCAGAGGAAGCAGCAGTGTAGGGCAGCACAGGAAGGTGAGGAGCTAATGAAGTGCCTTTACATGTCATTTGTATTTGAGATAAAATTGTCCAACAAAGTATTCCAGACCTCCGTAACCTGCACAGCAGAGAAACGTGAGCAGCATTAGCAAAAGCAAGCAACAGGTGCAAGAATATCTGAACAGGGAGTTAGGCACTCAGTACCTGCTCAGGTCTCCTTCTCTGGGAAATGCGCCAGTGGTGGTAAAGGAAAAGTTCAGGTTTCAGTGGGCCTGTCAGTGGGTTTCTCTCTTGGTTTGGCTAAAATCCCATAAAGCCTTTGAGAATGAATTCCTCTTAACAAATGGCTCAGGCTGAATTGTCTTTGAGACTTCTCATCTCCTGTAAAATCTGACTGAGAGAAAGTCATCCAGTTTGATTGTCATGAGAAGGTCAGAGAGAGAAGGAGACAATGAATACCTGGAGTACTGTTACATAGCCCTGGTTTCTTTAGGAAGCCAAAATTTGGGCAGAAGAATCTTTAAACATGAGAACGAGAACTACTTAAGACATTTTCACCTTTTAAATTTAAATGCTTAGAAGTTTTGAAAGTAATCTTTATTCAGGAGAAAGAAAGAAGACAAACCTTAAACCGTTTGTATTTCAAGTCAACCAAAATGGCCTTGCTGTTCCCTCAACTTTGTTCAGGGGATGGGAACAGACAGGGTTGGTGGGTTTGGAACCAACTGGAGGTAACGAATGGACAGTTCTTGGGTTGGAAATGGGGACTGCACTGGCCAGGGTGGGAATAATGCTGGGGATTGGATCCTCTGATGCATGGCATGTATTTCTTGTATTTCCCCTGCATAGGTGGACTGTCTCTGAAAGCTGCCATGAAGGGTTGCACCACCATTTCTGAATGCAGTATGGCAGGAGATGGAAAAAACAGCTTGGGGGTGATGGACATAAAGTTGAAACGGTTCCAATGCAGACCAGCTTCTTTGTATAGTGTGGTGCTTGCTGGGGTTGCCCCTCCGCACGCAACCATCCTTCCTATCCTGTCAGGATTCATCTTGGAGAAGGTACTTTTCTGACTCTCACTAGTGCTGGGTTGAGCAAAACCCACAGCAAACTTCAGCAGAGGTTTGCAGCTTAGTCCTGTGTCCTGTAGCTTCTTCTGTATGGGGATTTGTTTTCAGATTAGCTCTTCTTTTATATTTTCACAGAATAAAGACAGCACTTATACTTCTTTTGTTTCTTCATTGATTTAATCTCATTTAAAGCTTCATCAGTTCAATTGTGGTTGATTTTGTGTTGCATTCTCTCAGTGCTTTGTCCACACTGGGACCATATGAGACTGCATGAGGTCTTCAAACCCTGCACAGGAAGTGGGAGCTCTCAAAATAGCCCGAGAGTCTACATCCACTATCTCAGAATAAGTGGCAGTTTACAAAGCCACTTTTCCAGGCTCTGAAAAGGACTGGAGATGAGTTCTTGAGAGGTTCACTCTGACTAGAAAGGTCACTTGCCCCTTTTTCCATCCCTTGTATCCTATTTGTCCAAGTGGGAGGAGTCCCTCAGCTCAGAGCGCTGCTTGTGGCCCTGGGCAGCCGTGAAATAGTATTTGCTTCAGAGGTAAGTCACTGCAATAAGCAACCTGCTTCTGGCAGGAGACTTTCTCCTCATGGTTGTTCTTCTTGCCTTAGCAAACACTCTCCTGTTTAGTCTTAAGTTTCATGATTATCTGGAATAAATGCTTATGTTGGGAACATTTAATTTCATAAAATAGGTAGCTTTTCATGGTGACAGACTGCTGGGAGTCCAACTAATGGGAAACTGCAGCTCAAAGCCTGTTTCCCTTCTGCTGGCTGAACTACACCCACAGCTTGTGTAGCCTCCCCACTTTTATATTCACCACCCCCTGGCTGTTCTGCCCCAGCCACCCCTTGCCTCATGAGTACCATACAAAAGCACTGAAGAAAAACACCTCATCAGGCAGCATTGCCATACCTGGGAGGTAGTACTTGCTGTGGGCTAAAGGATGGAGTGGTGGGAGCTCTGGGAGATGCTGGCCTGTACAGTAAAGGAGAGGTGTTAACAAAATTCAACATCTCCCTCTGTGTCTGTTCCCAGATGAATGGCCCACTTCTGGAGCAGACTACAGGACTACTGAGCAAAGTTCATGGTTCTGTCTGCCCCTAATAGCCCCAGCTCACAGTGCAAGTCTGCAGTGTTTTGGGCATGGAGTTCCTGTGATCGAGCAATGCAATTTCATCTCTGAGTTCAGTGCTAGGAAAGCCTTGGCTGCTGAAACCAGACCGTAACATGTGGCAGTAGTAAGATGACTATGCCTACATGAGCGTGCATGAATGTGTACGTGATCAGCTTATAACTTGCAGCATGGGGACTGAATGTTCTTGTAGTTTTTATCTCCCCAGACTTTCCCTTCCCAAACAGGCTGAAACTCCTTCCTTCCTAGCATTCCCACCAAATTATTTGGGGTAAAATTTCATGTTATCTATTATAATAAAGGGGTGTGGGTTTGAGAGTGAAAATTAATTTTTTGGGGTGGGGAGTGAACTGATAATACAGATTTAATGCAGGGAAAGAGTCTGGTTAGACTCAGTTAATTATTTGCAGAGTCTGTACAATTACAGCATTGATGTTAGAGAAGGAACACAGCTCCCTCTTTGTGGTGTAGCAATACACTGATACTGCAGCGACCCACTCATTCAGCATTTTTCCAGATCTGATAACATCCTGGAATTAAAAAAATTCTCTATCTATGTAAGTACATTATCCCTGAACACATCTCCTGCACGCTCATGCTGAACATTACATTACTGTCCATGGCACCCCCATGGCAGATCTCGATCCGCTTCGATGGCTCAACCCTTCGCTTTCTGTTCATTCCACTCCGACCTGTGATGTTATCGGAATGGAAAAGCTGAATGGATCTGTTCAGCCTGGTCAAGACTTGGGTGATACGCATCCAGAGAGCCGTGGTGCTGGGGCGGTGTTTCAGGGAGGGCAAGGCAGAGAGCAGACAGCAATATTTCTGACAAGGCTTTGTGGTGCAGAAAGGAGAAGCAGCTTAATTTTGACCTCTAACTCAGTGTTGTGGCAAACAAAGCTGTTGCAATCTGTGGCTGCATAAATGATGGAGTGACAAGTGGAAACAATCTTGCATCTTTATGACTGATACCCTTGTCCTTGGTCCTATTCCAGCATTCACATTTTAAAATGCTGTTACAAATGGAAAACATGAAATAAAATGCCTGATAATGAAAGTCTTCAGGAGCATAAACCTGTGATTTTACTAAAAAAAAAAGCCTTGTTTACAGGCTATTGCCGTATTTACGTGGAAATGATAAGATCTTAAAGGGCTCTTTTATACACAGGAGTGCAGCAATAACCTGACAAAACCAAAGGAGAGAAAGCAACACCATCACTGTGCACAGAATGCAGCCATTAGAGCAAAGGGTTCATAAGCTTTTGATGTCTGAAATCCAGAATGAAGACCTTTCAGAAATAGATGCAGGCAGGTTAAAGACAGTTCAGGCAGAGCTGGGAGAAACGTGATAGACTGGAGGAAGGTGATAGGATGGTGAGCCTTCCTGATCTCAAATCTGGCTCCTGAGGAGGGAGATGATTCTGAAGTGTGTTCAGACAAAAGCAACACAAAAGATGGAAAGAATCTCCCTGGTGACGCCAGTTTACCAAACCAAATCAAACAATGGCATCTGGGTATTTGAGCAGGGAGTGATGAATGAGCAACACTTGCCTCTCAGTATGTGCAGGGTGTGACAGCAGAGCTGGGGGCATGTCCAGAGATCCCCTGTAAAGCAGCCACTCTGGGGAACATGGGAAGCCCCATTGCTCACAGGGTTTAATTGAGGGTATGCAGCAAGGAGCAGCCCTTGAGGTCATAGGCATGCTGGGGAGGGGCAAGGAGAGATGCGGCCAAAACCCATTACTGTAAGGAATGGCTCCTGCTAATTTTAATGGGCTCTGAGCCAGGCCTTAGACACCAAACTGGGTTGTTTCCATCTGCATCTTCTCCTTATAATATATACAAACCCTACTCCCACACAGACGCGCACATGCAGACACGTAAATACCAGAGCCTCCCTTAGATCTTGCAGATACTTCAGCCACCAGAGACACAGACGCTCACAGCCCTGCATGGCTGGAGCTGCCTTCCTCACCCTCAATACCCACCTCAATATCAACAACAGCCTTCATCTTCCCCTTTGTATAGCCAAGAGGGCTCAGACCACTGTCTTCGTTTCCCAGACAGCAGAAAATTGACGATGTCCTGCCATTCCCTCTCTCTCCTCTGAAGTTTTGGTTCTTTCCCAAAATGCTAAGCCAGCCAGAAAGCCTGGTGCCAGACAGAAAACCTATAGGAGAGCTGAAACAGGGAGATGGACATGCAGGACTTCTGCTCAGCAGGCTGGTGATTTTGTAGGGTGGAGGGAAGGTGGGAATTTGAGCTGTCATTTGGTGGACACAGCCCTGAGCTCTGTGGGTGGACTGGAAAGGAGCAGAGTAGGAGAAGTTAGGGAGGAGGGGCTGCATCTCTGTGCAGCCATGCACCATGCAAGGCAGTTCTTATCAGATACTAAAACCCCTTGGCTCCTTCTTCCCAGCTTATCTGGCTGGGAATGGTTTTTATCTTTTCTTCTCACATTTTGGGAAGCATTTCTGCCCCCAGCAATTTCACACTCAGAGCTCAGGACACCAGGACCCAGTTTATCTGACCAGAACTTGGCCTGGGGTTGTATTTGCAGAGGAATGCAAAATTGTTTCCTATTTTTTTTTGAATTTTTTTTTTCAATATAATGACTATGTTTCCCACAAGGAATTTTTTCCAGTACCCTGGGCTAGCAGGTTCAGTGGGTATTTTGGGGCTCACACTTCTTCAAAGGCAAAGTGAAGACAAACAGGGAGTGAACAAGCAGGCTTTATTGCAGACAGGAACATGTGTCCTGTTGCATGCCAGAGACACAATTTTTTCCACCTCTTTCAGGAAAGGGTAGTTGGGTCTTGAGCCATCTGACCAAATCTGGACTTCTGCAAAGGGTAATTGTCTCCATCTGAACATGTATTCAGTTCCCGGGATGGCTGAGTCAGTACTGCTGTTGGACATCATCTTCTAATTAAACTGCATATTCCCATTTGCACTGTGAGATCCACTGCTGGCAGAGGCACCTCGTCCCCAGACACAAAGGATTGGGTGGGAAGGATCCCAGCCCCAGGGTGATGTATTTTCCTTGGAGAACACATTTTATCTTAAAGCTGTGTAGCACAGAGAGTAAATGCACCACAGGTCAGTAGTAGGATAACCTTGTGTCAAAGCCTACGTGGTCTCACCTCCTAACTCCCTGGACACCTCTACTGGATGAAAACCTGCTGTTGCCAAATTTTCATTATATTTTCCCTTCTCTGGATTGCAGTTGTGAAGAACAGCATTTAGTACTCACCTCTACTGCTGACACATGGAAGAAGCACCTCTGCCTTCCTATACATACCTGAACTATGGCAGACTGTCTTAGGATCAGAGAATTGTTTAGGTTGGAAAAGACCTCTAGTATCACAGAGTCCCCTCATGTGTATGAGTGAATGAAAATAAAATTCACCCCCACACCTAACTTGGAATCACCTAATAAATCACTCCAAGCAACCATACCTGTAAGGCTGACCAGGTACTAGGGCAAGAGCTGATGTGCAGGTGGCTGGATATCTGGATGCTGCCACTGCAGGCACAGGGGTTTGGTTTTCATATATCACAGACAGTGGGAAGTGAAAACTTTCTTTTCACAGTTCACTACCTCCCATGGTCACACCTCACATCAGGTTTCATGTCCAGGGAATAAAATCTTGAGCATCCTGCCTAGAAACTTGTGTTGTGCAGTGATGGATTCAGATTTTATGCTCAGAAGAATCTGGTAGACAGTATCAGATCATAGCACACTTTGTCCAAGCAGGATTCTGCTGGAGAACTCCTGGGATGGTGTGGCCTGCTAGAAAAAACCTGAAAATTATTGGCAGATGATTTCCAAAGGAGGAGCTGGTTGTGGGCATTGGGCTCTGTGCAGGCTAAAGGGAGCTGTGAGGTTACAACTCCAGGAAACTACAAAATGTCTTGTGGTGCCCAGATGAGGACCCATCTCAGAGGGCTGGTGGGATTCAAAGAGACTGATGCAATTTGGGAAGTAGCCTGTCACAGCCTGTCCAAAAAGTCTGATTGGAAAGTTGGTCTCAGTGCAGGAGCTCTGGAGAGATGGGAGTTGTAGCAGGTAGTGTTGCAGGGTGCTGAGCTACAGAATCAGTGAGAGGCTCAGGGTATGCTTTCATAAGTGATTAAGTTCCCGCACAATGTGTCTGTAAAAGGATGAGTTTAAGATGTTTTAATTAGTTCAATTCCCTCCTTATTTTCCTTTATTGTGTTGCAGAGTCCATGACTGAGTACTCGCATACAGTGACGGTGGTCTGACACACAGCTTTGCTGGACAGAAGTTTTTGAGAAGTGTGATTCAGTCTCCTTGGTCTAGGACTGTAGCGGTGGCTTTATTTATCTGTCTTGTGCTCTCAAACCTTTATGGTTCACTCAAGAAATTTGCAGACATGAGCGTGGGAAGCTGTTTTTTTCCTAAAATGAGAGATGAAATTGTCATTGTTTGCATGATGGCAAAAGGGGCGCTGTAAGAAATTAATTATAGTGTTATGAGATCCTTCAGATTACAGGAAGTGATGATCATAATGCCAATTACGTGCTAGAGTTGCTATAAGCTGCCAAATTCTAACAAGTACCATGAGCCATGAATGGCCCCAGACTAAATGCACATGGCACTTAGGACACTAAGGTCCTGTGGGAAATATAAAAGCCATAGAATTATAAATCACAGATTCATTAAGGCTGGAAAAGCCCTTCAAGACCACCAAGTCCAACCTTTGAACTGAACACCGCCACACCCACTAAACCATGTCATGGAGTGCTGTGTCTACTTCTACTGTACCTGGCAAGTAGACCTGGTCACTGGCCAACACCGTTCAAGTGCTATCAAGTAATTAACCAGCACCATTCCCCATTTCCAGCTTCTCTTCCTTACAGTTTTGTGTAGAAACTCCTGCCTGTGGGCTCTATTCCCCTTGCCTGGTGGGAAAGGTTGAGAGGTAAGCTGCGACAGGCAGCTGTGGAAACTCCCTGTTTGCATCTTCATGGCTGATGTTCAGCTCCTGCAGAAAATCCAGACAGTCTGGACCAAATCCAAACTGTGCATATGGCATATGTCTTTCTCAGTCCTTTATCATGGAGAAATTTTGGTGTTTCATGGCTAGTTAAACAACAAGTATGGTGACTCAGACTGTGCAGAGGGAGACCTTCAAGCTGTTTAGTACAGTCCTGAGCAGGAGAAGGGGAAGGACTGGTGGGGGATCAGAAGTTACGGGACTCTGTGACGCACATTCCTGGTACACATCTACACTCTCCCATGCTTCCATCTGCACTGGTTGTGGCAGTTCCTCTCTCCACAGCCCATCTGCAGCACATGAGGAACTGCTCACCCACCCCTTTCGGATATTTAGAGGAAGATGGTGTCAGCCTGATGGTCTGTGCAACATGCTGGAGCCCTGCAGCTATTTCTGGCACAGGCTCTTCCTTCCCCTGCATCTAGAGATTCTGCTGCCCAAGTCCCAGCTCAGGAGCAAACCCTCCCTGGCTGAGCTGCACTGCCACAAAACCTCTAAACCCACACCAGCTCAGAGGTTCAGCTTTCTGATGCCTCAACACAACCCACAGAAAAGTGTCAGAGCAAGGAAGTCTGGTTTTAAATCCAGGCATTTATGCTGGCTTAGGTTTTCTGATTAAAATGAGAGCTGGCTGGCAGCTCATCATGGGGAAATAATGGGCAGGAAACCTCTGAGAGAGACGGCAAAGACAAAAAGAGATTTTCTCTTTCTTCCTAAAAAGATGCTTTTCTTTTGTTATTGTTGGCAACTCTGTGGGAAGGTTCATGTCTCAGTTTCCCATCCTGTAACAAGGACTACACCTTTCTCAAGAAGGATTCTTTAGGAAGACATAAACTGGCACCAGAGTCACCTTTTTCCTCTGCATTTTTGGCTTTTGTGTTTCAATAACCACTGGATTTATTCATCAAGACATGAGAGAATTCAAAAATATAAATTGAGCTTTGATGCTTTAAACTGGGCTGTTCATCTCTCAGCTGTTATGTAGTCAGGCTACAGTGACAGAAATGAAAATGACTGAAATAACTGGAAAAAATTCACTAGCCAGGGCAAATACATGATAAAATCTGAAAAAAAAAAAAAGTTTGAAACAAAAAAATCATCCTGTCAGGGAGAATATTTTCTGATGTGGACTTGGCAGTTTGCAGGTCTTGATGCCACGTGCTAAGAGTGCTAAAGGTCTCTTCCCTATCCTTATTCTGCTTTTTCTCATTGTGCCCTGGATCTGCACAGCAAAAGACATGGCAAAAACTGGTAACTGCAGCAGATGCAGAGGGTGGAGCTTTCTAATATGATTTTGGCTATCTCCTCTTCCAGCATTTCAGAGTTGCTTTTCAAAGATAAAGGGCCAACAGTTTCAGGAAAAACCATAGTATCCCTGAAAAACAGAGATTGAGGAACCTCAGAAATCGCCAGCTTTTGCACTCTTTTGCAGTGCTGCAAGTTGCAATTGGTTTTCTTTGGAGCTTCTCCAGAAGACTGTCTGCCAGGAAAACCAGAATTCCCAGGGTGGCCTTTTGATGGGGTCACAAAACACCTCTGGTGGGGATGCAATCTCTTGGCCCCTCACACAGATAAATTCCCCAGCCCAGTTCCTGCTGAGTCACTCATGAGTGAGGGGATTTTCCTTTCTCCTGGCAGTGTCCCTTTCCTTTTTAGGAGCAGGCACAATTTAGCAGCCAGTTAGAGGCTGTCTTTCAGCCTAGGTTTTATTGCTGCATTTCTTTTTTCTTTCTCCATTTCCCTCTCTGGCCTTTCTGACAATTACTCACACTTGCTTTAAATTAGCTTGAAAGTGATTTTAATGAGATCAGAAGATCTTGTACAGGTTGCAGCAAGCGTGACCTCACACTTCCACTGTATCACTGCAGGTTATCCTGTACTAAATTGGTGTGTAAAGTTCACAGTAGTGTCATTTGTCAGTATTTTTAAACCTAATTACCTAGGGAAACAACATGTTGCATTTACTTTTTTTTCCCTCTATTTGTTTCCTCTTTTCCCACTATGTCCCCAAAAGTATGATTTCTACCACACTTTTCATCTAGTAAGAGTTTTGTGAAAACTTGCAGCTGGATAGAGCAGAAAGATCTGTGTTATTGCTGCTCCCTGCTCGTTCCACGCAAGCCAGAGGCAGAGTTCTGCACAATATACATGCTGTTGACCAAGGAGCACTTATATCCTGGGTAATGAAGCAATTCAGATACCGCTCCAAGCCAGCCACAGAGTAGGACCCAAATCTCCAGCCAAACTGGTAGCAGATTCTGGAAGGAGCTGCAGTATCAGGGTGGAGGAGATTGGAAAGGGAACTGTAGGAAAAGTCACCTTATTAACTCTGTTGGTCACAGAATAATGTATTTTTTAACCCACAGCAATAATTTTCTCTTCTTCGTCATTTCCAGACATAATTCTCATGTCTTTAGCAGCTAGATCAGCACTGGATCCTTGGACGCTGCATTTGGTGCAGGCAGTGCTGTGCCAAGAGCAGTCATAGGCCACAGGGAAAAGCCATGGAAGTGGAGAAGCTGCTGCTTGGCAAGACCTGTAATGGATTTACAAGAAGAGTGGGGGCAGGGAAGGAAGGTGGCTTCCACAGACGGGCTGTAAATGTCCCCTCCACTACTGGAGGTGATGCCCCACTTCCTTTTGCTGTTGTCTCTGACTCCGATTGGAATCACTGCTTACCCACATGCACTGCAAACTGAGAGATGAGCACTGAAGAGGACAGCGGGCGCCTTTTGAAAGGCCAGTTTTGTGACCCTTCTTGGCATTGGATGCAGAGCTCCTTTGAATATCTGGCTGCTTCTTTTGTGCCTGAATGGCAGTTGATGAGTTTGAGAAATCTGCTCCAGCTCTGGATGTTGGGCAGCTGCAAAATTGTTTTCCTTTATTTGCTTCATTTGTGTTTGCCCAGATGCTGCTGCACACCCTTGGGAGGTTCCACTTACTTTCCTCTGAGGTGCAGTGTGCCAGCAGAAGGCACGTGGCTGTATTTCCTGCACAGCAAGTCAATTTTCCTTGCAATCCTCAGGTCTCTTGGTCACTATCGATCAGACTGGTGGGAGTCATGAGCAGGATGTAAAGGCAGGAGGACAGTACCTCCAGTGGGAAGGGGACATACAGTTCTCTCTGTTGTAGCCAGTAAAACATGTGAGCCATCTCTTCCTACAAAGAGTTGCCTTGTGTTGCTGGCTGCTTTGCACGGCCCTCAGCTTAATCGAATAACACAGGTTTGAACGCAGCTGCTGACCAAAAGAGTCTCTTCATCTGGGACTTCTTGCTAAGATATGTGGTAAGGATGAGCAGATGTTCCCAGAAAATCTGCAGATGATTTTCTCATGTCTCAATGTACTCTTGCGACTGGGAAAGACCTTGGAAACTGTCAAAGCCCAATTCATCTGTTGGGGGCAGGGTATTTTGTGGCCAAGTCCCACAGTTTTATTACAAGTTTGTTTTTTTAAAAGCTTAGGTTTTAAATTTGGTGTGTGAGTCTTCTTGACATCTTTCTTGACTAATATGGTTGCTACATGGAAAATTAGTCTGAAACCAGCAGGATGCCTCCATTTCCTTGCAGTCTGACTGTGGCTAGCCTCTAACAGACATACCTCTCCAACTTTTCCTTCCCCATATTCCCATTCCCCTCAGCCCATTTTAGAAAGAAGAGGCTGGAACAGTTTTCTCTTTGTCCCTGGGAAATCAGGACAGACTTCGGAGACTGTTATGTGTGGTAGAGGTGACTGTAAGTCATGGGAAGAAACTCCCCAAAAATCTGAAATAATAAACTCCATCCCAGGTGACACTTTTCATTCTAGAGTAATGTCTTATGAGAAAACACTCGGTGGGCTGTTGTGAGCTCATCTCAGTGAAGAACACTGTACTCTCCAAACAGTGAGGAGGCAGCCCATGAAAAGTGGAGGAGAAGGCTGACATTATTCTTTTTTTAAAGCCTGAGTAGTTGAAAAGCTTCGTATTCCCACACTACACTTTCCTATCTCTAAGTGAAATGCTCTCAGAATGAACACTTTTCTTGGGTAAAAATTTATTTCAGCTGAAGTTTGGCATAGGAAGGTTTAAACTAAGTAACTTTGCTGGGTCAGCTTGACAATATAATCCATATCCATTCAAGCCTCCGCAGCTTTTAACAAGCATCACTTCAAGCTTTTCTTGTCTCTATTACTCCTTATTAGCTGGCCTTCTTGCACAGGTGATATGTCACTGTGGTCTCTGCCTCTGACTGTATGATGCAGTGAGTTTTGGGAGATGAGGATTTCTGTGACAGTTTTGGGACTTTTCAGCTGCTTTCAGTGATGCTCAGTCTGCCCCTTGCACACACAGGGAGGTTGCAAAGTTGGAGCAGAGACTGGTCAGGAAACATTAGAGGATAACATAACGAGGATGGCAGTGAGAAGCATGTTTCTCTCTTCCTTTCTAAGCTGTGGCTCTTGTTGGAAACGTGTTTCTAGCCTCAGAGGGAGTTCTTTGGTCAGAATTACTTTCTCACAGGAGGACTTTAAACCCAAACCAATTGTAGGTGGGTCAAAGACAGTGAGTCTGTGAACTGCCGTGGATGTAAGTGATCCCACCCTCATTTGTAATTTCAGCTCACAGCTCTCTGAGAGATGCAAGAGTTTGTGGGAAAGATCAGTTTGGATAAGTTGAAAGGCTGAACTGACAGTTCAGAAGAAGAAGAGATGGGGGTAGGCTGCCATGTGGGCACAAGCTGGGAGCAGATGATACTTGATACCTGTTCAAAAAATTTGTTTGAAAATTCCCAGCAGGAACACCTCAAATAGCTGCAGCTCTGGTCGTGAGAGTAAGAGTTGTCCTGGGCATCCTCAAGCAGTTAAACCAGGCAGGATACGTTTCGAGGGAAAAGGTTTGTGCAGGGTTCACTCATGTCTTTGGAGTCACTGTCTGGAGAGGTTTTCTCAGCTCTGCTCTGCCAGTGAGTCTTGGGTTTCTGACAGCTTCTGTCATGCGACACTTAAAATATTGTTACATACCAAGACGAATACATTCTATTCATACAGAGCCAAAAGTATTATTAAAATCTTAACTTAATCAGGACATAATAAATTTATTATTAGTGCAGTTGCAATGATACTAACACTTATAATCCAGATTAATACAGAGAAATCCTTATTAGTAATAATGCTCTTAGAACTGTAGAAAGAAAAATTGCAATATCTAATCCTCCTCTCCAGTGCTATCCTCACCTTCTGATGTCCCTGAGCCTTGTGGCTGGTGGCACCAACCTCCTCAAGCAGAGAGGTGCTGGCTTGTCTCTGCGAGTCATCAGTGTCCTGAGTTGTCACCAAGAGAAGCACAAAATTCATGGTGGTGGTGGTCTCTTCCTCCTCAGGCCTGCAGTCTGCTTGGGGCTATTTTTAATGTTTTTTTCTCATTACACTCTCTCTCCTTCTTAGCAGTTTCCAGGTAAAGTTTAAAAGTTGCATAACAGCTTTCCTCAGCCTCAATTAACATAAAGGGCTGTATCTTGTTACGCAGTGACTACCTATGCTTGCCATTTTACCCTATATGGTAACACAGAGATAACGCCAGAACAGGTTATACTGAAGTTCTTTGACCACTGGCAATTGTTAATGTAAACTAAGACCAGCACAGGTCAAGATAAGCCTGGAGACATCCTGAGATGCCAAAGCTTGTGTCTTTCAGCAGCAATTTCAAGAATTATATTTACTGGGCTATATCAGTGCTTTGACAGATACAGACTCCAAATATTTTTGCATCCTATGGTTGCAGGAGACTCCCAAACACAAGAAGCCATCATGTGCAGGGGTGACAGGACCCTTCTTAGTGACACACCACTGTTGATGTGCTCAGCTGAAAGTCTCACCTCTGCATGTGGGATGAGAACTGGTGGGATGTGTTTTTGTCCCACGATGCAAGGAGCTTTTGTCTATTCCTGGCTCTCTTCATCCTTTTTCCCACTGTATGTTTGTTCTGTTGAGGTTGTACTGTGTCTGAGAGAAGGACCATTTTTGTTTCCCTTTTTTTTCTTCTTTTACTGACATCTGTGACTTTGTTTTCAACCTTTAGTCTCTGGGGTGGCTGGAGACAGTCAATGCAGCTGATATTTCTGCAAAGTTGTTTGTAATGGACAATGCTGTCAAGCTTCCCTTGGGAATGATGAGGAGAGACTCAGGGCTCTTTTCAAACCCAGAAGGAGTTTTCCCCCTTTTCATTCACATGAAAAAGTCAGCGAGATGCAAAAATTTTTTTGTTTCAATTGTTTTTTTTTTAATATACTGTCC
This sequence comes from Gymnorhina tibicen, assembly GCA_013399875.1. NCBI lineage: Eukaryota > Metazoa > Chordata > Aves > Passeriformes > Artamidae > Gymnorhina > Gymnorhina tibicen. The sequence goes on from VXAZ01001123.1 coordinate 233,244, forward strand.
TGTGCCTTATATTATGGTTGTCCACAGAGCTGCCTACTGCAGCTGGTGGTCAGCTTAGAGATGCTGAGGTTGTCTGAGTGGGTGTGTGTGCATGTGCTTTTCCCCGGGATGTCAGTCCTTCTCCCATTCCAAGGGCAGGGGAGGATGTCAGTCCCTCACGGGAGTGGCTTCCCGAAGGCAGGGGTGCTGCTGCCACCTCTTGGAGCTGGGAATAAGGGACAAGCCAGCATGGGAAGCACTGTCATGGTGAACTGGAAGAGGCCAGTGTGTGGGAAGCACGGGATGGTCACCTCTTAATTCTGGTCACGCCTTTCACGTAGAAGCTGTGCTGTGGTGAAGGCCAAAGATCTGGAACAGGTGTGAATTTTGATCTCATCTAGATTCTCAAACAGCACAAGATCATCTGTACAGGCATTTCATTTCCAAAGGATGTTTTTTCAATTCAGGATTTAAATGGTGTGTGATGCGGTCCTCTGCAGTTTCCAGGGACAGCTGTACAGCCACGTAATGAAAGCCATCTCTCTGAAGCTATTATTGCCTCTAAAATGCTATTTAAATTCTTCACTGATATATGCATTACTTTCATTATGATAAATGGAGGGGTGGAAACCAGGTTGCTGTAAAGTCACATTAAGATCTGACCTGTTCTCTATGTAACTGCAATCATTACTTTCTGTTCTTTGCTATCTCGGTTCTTAAGTGGTGCTTATCAGCATAATATCTGTGTGCTATCTAGGAATGCATTAAGTAACAGATGTTACATGTTTAGTTCCCATCCTGCTCATGGGAGAAAAGTATGTGTAATTATATTGTTTTGTTTGAAATGCTCATTGCAGCAAGTCAGTCTCTCCCTTGCCTTTTCACAGAGGCACACGTGCAGACACACACGTAGAGCTCTCCTTTTAAGCTCGTGGAGGTACAGAGGCAGGGAGACTTCTGATGGCTTTTAGTTATGGGGAAGTTTTGCTCCAGAGAATGTGGCTGCCCCCACACAGACTCTTCCTCCTACAGAGGAGGATAGAGTTCATTACTGCTCAAAGAAGAAACACCAAGGCAGCCTTGATCCTGAAGCCACAGGCTGTTTTAGACAGTTTGGTCTCCTGCTACCAAGACCTTTGCAAACAGGGAGTGGAGGTGATTTGCTGCTCTCTGGGAGTGTGGTGGCAGCTCATAGCAGCTCAGGATTCAGAGGGAGCCCACCATAATCCAGGCTTATCCAAGGACTGATTTTTTTTTTTAAGAATGATGGCTCAGAGAGGGGAAAGGAAGACTCCTTTCCTTGCTGCACATTGTTCGCTCCAGGTGGGAGCAGCAGTGAATGGTAGTTGTGTTTTCTGAATTAGGAAGAGCAAGTCAGATTTGCAGGTGCTGGGTTCAAACTTTATGAGGAGTGTAGGTGACCTCACTGCTTGAACTAATCCTTGGTTCTCTGCAATTTGCTCTGCAACAGGAGGTGATAGTTCATTACAATGAATAGCAGTTGCTGACAGAGTCTGACAACACCAGGATTGACAAAACCAGCAAACCTCTCTGGAGACCTCTTGAAGACAGCTTGAGGAGGCACAAGAGTGTGCCCAACAGGCAAGAGGAGCTCTCTAGAATGCTCTGCTCTCTTGGTCATCAAGAGGTTTGTCTGAAGGACACAGACTGAGTTCAGGAGCTGGTGTCCAAATCTCTCTCCAGTACCCTCTGTACTGTGGTTCTCCCTTGGCCAGCCAGGGAAAAGTGCTGACCTCTCCTGTTCAGGTCACCACCACCTGAGAAGGTCATGAAGGCCTGTCCATGAGTCTTCTGGTCAACCCTCTAATGAATTATTTAATCCCAACCAGATTAATTTCATGAACATCTCATGATACTCAGAAATGGCCTGAAAATATGCATAGCTGTGATACTCATTTTGGGGAACTGCTGGTGAACAGAAAGTAGAGGATGTGACTTTCACTATGACAAAATGGGACTGAAGTTGGAAAACATAGGGTCTGGCTCAGCTTGTGAGTCATGTCTATATGTCATTCAACTGGGGTGGTCAGATAGAGAAGGTCCTGGCACATCCAAGTCTCCCAGTGTTCCAAGGATTAAAGCATGGGGACTTGGTGGCAAGACAGAGTGCTGCAGGACCCCAGCATGGATTAATTTCCTGACAGTCCCACATGACGTGGCGTTGATTTTCCTTTCCTAACCATAGACAGAAGCTAGTGCAAACATGAAGCAAGGTGAGTGGCACTGCTCATCAGCTGTGTAAGGCTTGGGGCTGGAGATAGACAGTATTTTTTGCACTTACAAATTCCCCAAACTGATCTAAGCAGGGTTCATTGAGAGCTGAACTGGCATTTGCCTGGATGATGGAGACCACCCTTAGTGGGAATCATGCTATGGAATATGCAGCAGCACTTCAAGGGGAAGTGGTGAAGCCAACGTCTCTGGAACTGTTCAAAAAATATATATATAGATGTGGCACTTGGGGACACAGTTTAGTGCTGAGCAAGGCAATGCTGAGTTAACAGTTGGACACGATGGTCTTAGAGATCTTTCCAACCTCAATATTTCTATGATTCTAGAGCTGTAGAGAGAAGAATGTATTTATTATTCAGGCAGGTAAAAGTACCTGAGCCATAGAGATACTGCTCCTTCACTGTACTCTTTTGCACACTTTGTGTGCTTCTTTCTGTGGATCAGACTCAAAAGCAAAATACCCAGGAAATCTGTGCAAATAACACCAAAGCACTTTCAGACAAACTTGTTTATATGCTTCCTACTGCCAGCAGACCGGTTCTGCCTCATAAACAGTGAGGTGGTCTTTGCAGCCATGAAATCTTGTAAACATGAAATCTTGACCTCATTTTTCCCTCTGGACACAGTCTGGTTTCCCAGCTGGTGTCAGACATACATGAAGCAGGTCCTGGGCTGGGCTGGGACATGACATGACAGGACACAAAGCTAAGGAGGTGTGGCCTGGTTAACAGTAAGGCATGGAGGGTCAGGGACTGAGACATTGGTCAAGTCCCCATGGCACAAGGGTTAGGGCCAGACAGGTTGACACTTATATTCCCCATGTCCACATTTGCATGGAAAAGTGGCTGTTGCACAGTCCTTTAATGTCATCAAAGCAGCTTCCTGGTAAATAAACAGCATGTGAAGGCATGCTGATGCCAAACATTCTGGAATCATGAAGAAGACCCTGGAGCCAGGAGCTTGGCCAGGAACTGTTCTTCCCTGCTACATTGGGCAGAAGACCCTACATGCTGATGGAGGAGGGTGCCTGCAGTGTGGTGAGATGTTGCTGTGTAAAGTGTGGGAGAACAGACTTGCCCTTGCTGCGTCTCCCAGGGCAGAGCTCAGGCATGGAGAGGAGTGTCTGTGCCTAGCACCTGTGGGAGGGTGGGTTCTGTCCTGGACCGCCCCAAATACAAGCTGTAACAGTGGAAAGAGCAAGTTTGGGCTCTGAGGGACATCGAAAGAGACATCACCTGACCTTTATCACCCAAAGTGGAGGTACTTTTCCCTGCTGATCCTTCCCACTCCTCCTGCTGAGGGAAGACTCAAAGCAAAAACAGTCTGGCATGACCTGCAGTTCCCAGCACGGAACAGAGGGTCTGGAGCCACCACATGTGGTCCTGGGCTTCTGTCTTCCCTCGTTCTGCTGCATAAACAGCACCAATGTGACTCTGGGCACAGGGCCCCCTGTTTCCCAGTTTTTCCCCAGACAGCCCCTCTTGTTTCCCCCCTTCTTTTCCCCCCTGATTCCTCTGGTTTTATCCCTGCCCATTTGGGGTGGTTGGAATGGGAGTTAAGCCAAAAGCTGTCCTGCTGTGAAGGTCCTTACCTGTCTGAGGCCAGCCCAGGGCAGGGACCCATCCAGCAGTAGAAATCTAGCCAAGACTGCTGTGTTGAGGATGCCACCAGTGCTGTGGGATCTCTGCAGTCTGGCTGTTGGCTCCTAGCTGGGGCTGAAGGCACCATTTGTGATTTACAAGCCTTCCATGCCAGAGTCTTGATCTGCAGATTTCCAGCTTTTGAATTTTTCAGGTGCTAAATGCTGAGGAACTGAGGTAGTGAACAGCAGCTCCTGAAGGAATGGGGCATATATAAACTTGCTAGATCAGCCACATTTGGTGTCCCTCCTTGGCATAAGGCTACAATGCAATCATGCAGGCAGGTTGGTTGGAGAGCAGCTGCGGCAGGAATATGCAAAACAATTTTTCAAAGGGCCTTTGTTTGCTCTCCAATCATCATCTGAAAAAGATACTTTATTAAAATATGTTTTACTGAAAGCAAGGAGGGGTTGGACTGGAGCAAGGTAGTGGGGCAGACAACTATAATGCAAGAGAGTGGCCCATAGCACATTTAAGTCAATCATTTATAGAAACCACTAAAAGGAAATACGAAGGCAGGAGAGGGACTACAACAGCCAATTTTGTGGCATTTTCTCTAAGCAGCCATTGCCTGATGCTCCAGTGACTCACTCACATGGCATTTTCCCAGATCTGATAATATCCTGGACTGTGAGCAACTCTCCTATCTATGCAGATTTTTTTTCCTCTTAAACATATTTCACGCACCTTTGTGCATAACATAACATTGTTATGTGTGTAATTGCATATTCGAGATCTCTATCCCCTGTTTCTATCCCTTGCTTACGTTTGCCTTGGCTGACGATCATATCATGTGCTGAAAGCTGAGCAGGACTGATCTGGCAGGACGGGCCAGTGCTTGAAAGGGAAACCTCTGATTAAACCTCTGAGTGCTGCAGCAACTGGTGACAGCATCCATGAGGGATGAACTCCTTTCAGACAGGCTGGGTGGGACACTGGGCATGGGATCACCATTTTCCTTATGTACCTGTGGTCATCCAAGTCAATCACCAGCTGATACTGTGGGACTTTTCCATGGGATTTGCAGTTTTCTTCGCAGTTCTGGGTTGTCAGCAGGCAGGAAGAAATTTAAGGCATCGGGACTGCTTTGTTCAGGACCTGTCTTCATTTCAATAGGTAGATGGGTGTTGAGTTAGCTGATACAAAACTCAAAATAATGTAGACTTTGACCCTGGGTTATGGATTAGGGTCAGTCTGTCCAGGACTTAAAGATGATCACGATTTATTAATCTCAGTTTCCCTCTGTTGATCATTCTTGCTATCCGGTTAGCAAGTGTGAATCAACAAATGCAAATTATGAACATGTTTTTTCCCCTCAGTGCTGACAACCTAGAACATAACATGTTTATGTCACTCCTGGATCATATCTTGCTCTATGCAGATGCTGATCAGGGCATGATGTCTTCCATCAGACTGTTGCCTATGGGTACAAGGCATTGTGATGGATTATTTTGGCAGTGCTTTCAAAGAAGTCAGAGTCCAAAAAAGATGAGGCAATTTTATGACAGAAATAACAACTAATGAGAACTTATCCAAACCTCATGAACAAACACATGCTTTGAAAGTCCAGCTGCAGCTCAAGAAGACCATGGTGGAGCCAGACATCTGTGTTCCCCCATACCACCCTGTGTCTCTGACAAACGTGTTGTCCCCACACAACTGCTGGTTGTAAAATTTCCCCTTGTCTGCTTCTAAGGTGATTACCCATGTGGGCTTTAAAAGAAGTCCTGTGAGTCCAGAGGATCTTGTTCATGTCCTAAATTTCCAGGAGGGCCCATGGCAAACCCCATGGCACTTGCAAATGAGTGAGACCCTGCTCTGACACTCCTATTCTCTGCTACGCTGCAGCTCCCACGTGGATCAGGGACTGGACTGACCAGGAGGGAGGAGGGTGCAAGCTCTCACCCCGGCCACAGAGGAGGCAGTGTGGCCAGGGGTCCTGCAATGCTCCCAGGGCTCTTGGCAGCGTTTTTCTCCCTCAGGCCCTTGCTGACAATGTTGTGTGGCTGCAGTGTGGTGGTGGGGCATCCAAAGCTACCATCCCATGGAGCTGAGCAGAAGAGAAAGAGGGGAGATGGTGCTTGCACCAGGGAGGAGACAGGTGAGCTGTGAGCAGGCTCTGCTCTGCTAGCTTGCCTTCTCCCATGAAGCACTGTACAAACAGCAAAGGCCATAAAATATGAGATGAACAAGACAAAGTCAGATATTTACTGCCCTAAGCATGATCGTTCCCCATGGTGAGTTTTCAAGTGCCTTTTGCTTCATGTCTGCTTTTAAATGACGCATGTGATGTGGCCTCCTCCAGCTCCCGAAGGGAAAGAGAAAGGAAGCTCTACCATAGTGCAATAGATATCCCTCATCTAAAGCTTTTACTGTATCTAAAATGCCATTGAATTGCTGCATTGCTGTAGGCATTATAGTGAGTGCTTGGTGAGCTGAGGAGTTGCCCTGCTGGCTTGACCTGTTGTGGTTTGAAGGACGCTCCCACTCGCCTTTCTGACCACTGACCTCACCAGTGGTGAAGTGGATGTCCTTGGCTGTCCTGGGACTGGAAGAGGTCACTATCTGCACTGCACAGTGGAGAAAAGAGTAATGAGAACGATGACCCAGCAGCTGATGGCACTTCCAGCACTCAGATGGGGCAGCTGTTTTAGCAGAGATCACTCAACATGCTGCAAATGGTGCAAATGTCTCTTCTGCCCACCACAGGCTGCTTCTGAACAAGGTGTTTTGGCCACCCCCTGGGGATGGGAAAATGGGCAGGGAGGAGGAGTGGATGCTCAGCTCTTACACTGGTGAACAGTAGAACCGGGAATATATTTTTACCATTTTCATGTCATCTCAGATCTGAGAAATTCAAGAACAGCAGCTAGTAAACTCTGCTAGTCTTCTGTTCCTGTGACTTAAGTGGTGGACATCCCATTGCACTGGACAGCACAGTCAGCCAGGTAGTGGTCATTGAGATGGGCTGGACCCATGAAGAAGATCCATGAGAGTGTGACGTGAGAAGTGTATGTGAACAGAACAAATGTACTTCCCCAGAATTATTTTACAATCTCCAATGATTCACAGGTCAGGAACTACTTGTGATACAGGGGTGTCCATGGTTAATAGCCATCGGTGGATTTTTACCTTCATGGATTTGTCTAACTATCTTTAGATGTCTCTTTAGCACCTTCAGCATCCTGTATCAAGGGCTTTTAGACATTCACTACATAGCCTAGTGCATGAACAGCAGTTTGAGCTTATTCTGAGCAAAGTCATTGCAGCAGTCGCATATTTCCCAGCAGAGTCTTCGCTGGCTGCTCCTGTAGGTGAGAGGTCCAGACAGGCACTTGCTGTGCCTAGTGCTGCAGTTTGGAAACGCATGAGCATTTGAGGTGCCAAATCACTACTCATAGCTTCACAGACCTGTTGTGGTTTGCATCTCGTGGCAGAGCCTGGGGGCTGTGTTGTGGTCAGAGGCCCATCACATTGGGTCCTGTGAAAATACACCCTGAGGTGGTTCCTAGAAGCTGTAACTGGTTCATGTCGGGAGCGAGGGACAGATCCTCTGCCATCCTCATAAGATTATACATTGATGAGGTTCCTATGAAGTCAAAATTCAGAGGGTGGTGTGTAACAGCTATTTCCTCACTAGGAAATGGCTGATAGGGTTGGGCACATTTGAGTGTCTGTGTAAAAACAAACATAGGGACAATAAAGACAGTAACAAAATTTAGTAATTGCCGTGGGTTAGGGATATCTGCACTGTCACTGGTGACTGATATGCGGTGTCCTGTGCTTAGGGAAATAAACTGCATGTCAGTGCTGTTCTTAATATGGGACAATTCATGAAGCTGCCAATTGTGTCATCCAGGACTTGTGCTGGGAAACTACATGAGCTAGGAAAACTGGCTTGTTTTCAGGGCCCATCAACAGATGGATTTTCAGCTTCTCTGAGTTCTTCTGGGTCAGTTTCTTTACATGCAGGAACTGAAAGAATGGGAATGACCAGGGAGCCACTCAGATCCACACCTGGTGCCTCTTTCCTGTGTCTCGAAACAGCACAAGAGGCAAAAGGGGTAGGGGCATCATGAGGGTGGTGAGGTCTAGCTGATGATGGAGGAAACATCTACTCCCACTGAAATGCCTGTGGGGCTCCTTGGTGCTCCAGGAGAGGCTGGGCAGTGTCTGAGGGGATTTGTGTGCATGCCTGCAAGGAATCTGTGGCATCTCCCCACAGCTGAGATACTGGGAGCTTATCGGGGTTTCCTTTGGATGCCTTCACGTCCGTGCCGGCGGCAGCCCTCTAGGCTGGGGTGGGTTGATTCTGGGAAAGCCGACCCAGCTGTCTATGTCCTGGCCTTTCCCTCCCCTGTGGAGAGACAAATCCCACATGGCAGGCATTGCTCAGCACCAGTGTGAGTCATGCCAGATTCTGCACAGTCTTCAGACACCCCCTGGCAGGTGTTACATGGGAGAGCACAGTCATGTTCTGGGGAAGATAGCTGGGTAATTCACTGATCACACATGTAGGCAATGATTAGTGTCACCAGTCGGTTCCTCACCTGCAAAACATCTGGATAACAGACAGCAGCAAAGATGGACTTTTTACAAGTGCCTGAAGTGATATGACAGGAGGCAATGGTCTCAAACTGAAGAAGGTTTAGATTAGATATTAAGAATAAATTCTGTGAGGGTCATGAGGCCCTGGCACAGGCTGCCCAGAGAAGCTGTGGCTGTGTCATCCCTGGAATTGTTCAAGACCAGGTTGGATGGGGATCTGAGCAACCTGGTCTAGTGGGTGGTGTCCCTGCCTATGGCAGGGGGTTGGAATGAGGTGGTGTTTAAGGCCCCTTGAAGCCGAAATGTTTCATGGTTCTGTGACTCTATGGTCTGCCTATGGGTTTAGCATCATCTCTTTAAAGGTTTACAGGCGTAACTTATAGGAGTGGAATGTATAGATGCAGTGCATCCTTAAGCACCTGGTGGCTGTGAAGGACTGTCTGAAGTACTACTGGCTCAGCCTTGCTCTGCTTGCTCAGCAGCAGAAAGAGCAGGCATGGCTGTGTGACTGTCAGCAGGCCCTGCTCTGGTTTTGCTCTTTGTGAATGTCAGCACAAGCTCTTTGGTGCTGCTCAGGCAGATGTTGGGCTGGTGTGTCTTTCAGACCATCCTGGACTGGAGTGCCTGGGCAAGAGGTGAGGCAGAGGAGACAGTACGGGATGAAGTACAAGGGGTTTTGTCAGTGGCATCGTTTGTAAGAGCAAACTCATTGCAGACTGGCTGGGGGGACACAGCCACGCTGTGCTGTCTCTGGGTACAGTCAGAGGAGGGGAAATGTTCAGAGCAGTGTGCTGGCATCACCACGCTCCAAAACCTCTTTTACCTGACCCAGTGTCTCCTCCCTCAGCCTGCAGCTTTCCCCCTTTAACCTCTCCTTTCAGAATGTGGGTGTTTGTGCTCCCCTGGGAGAAAGCCTGGCTGCTCTTATCTCCAGGGTGATGATATCCTGTGAGCTCTGTAGTTTCCCCAGCCTTCACTTTATCTGTGGATTGAAAGCAGACCTGAGCAGGCGGCTCAAGGCTCAGTGAGAGCACTTGAACCCACAGAGTCTGCTTCTCTTTGCCTGGGCCTGAGCAGCCCCACAGCAGGGTCCCAGCACAGGCAGGCAGATTCTTTCGCACGGGGGTATGGCGGGAGTATGGCCCTGAGCAGGTCAGGAGAACAAGATGATCATGGAAATGAGGGATGATGGCAGATGAGGAGCCAGCACTACCTTGCTGGACATCCCACAAGTGCCTTGTGGGACCTCTGCTGCTTACAGTTCTTGTGCCCCACACATAAGAAGGACATAAAAACTGCTAGAGAAAGTCCAGAGGGGACCACAAAGTTGATTAGAAGACTGGAGCACCTTCCCTACAAAGACAGGCTGAGAAAGTTGTGGCTGTTCATCCTGGAGAAGAGAAGGTTGTGTGGAGACCTCACAGGAACCTTCCAGTACCTGAAGGGGCCCACAGGGAAGCCAGAGAGGGACCTTTTGCCAGGAACTGTAGTGACAGGACAAGGAATAATAGGTACAAATTGAAAGAGGGGAAATGTAAGATAGATATTAGGAAGAAATACTTTACTGTGAAGGTGGTGAGATGCTGGAAGAGGTTGCCCAGGGAAGCTGTGGATGCCCCATCCCTGTCAGTGTTCAAGGCCAGGCTGGATGGGGTCTTGAGAAATGCGGTCTAGTGGGAGATGTCCCTGCCCGCGGCATGGGCGGATTGCAACTGGATGTTCTTTAAGGTCCCTGCAAATCCTTAACATTCTATGACCTGATCTACTCCGGTGCCTCCATTTCACTCTCTGTTAAATATTTGTGGGTGGGGGAGACTCTCCAAGTCAGAGATCAAAGATTTCAGAGATCAAAGCTAGTGGGTGCCTCAAAAACCATCACGCTTTGCTCTGTATAATGACTTCATTCTGTCTAAGTCAGACAAGGGCAGGAGGACTGTGGCCCAGCATGGGGTGGATGGGTTCCTGGTGACCAGGAGGGTTCCACTCTGTTGCCCAACAATGAGGCCAGGGCCACCCCTGGCAACCCCGTCACACAGAGCCCTGCTCTGCCCCTAAGGACGAACAAAGCCAAGTAATTCTGCTCCTGCCAGCAGCATCACCTCATGGGTTACCTCCATCTGAGCAGCCCTGTAGTTGTAGCAGCCCTGTAGCTGTAGCAGCTGAGGCAATGCAGCACCACGCCCAAAGCAGGACCTCACCAATGAATCGCCACATCTCTCCACATGTCACTCCACGTCACCCTTCTGGCCAGTATGACTGGAGCATCCCTGACTACACGGAAGAGCAGCAAGTGCAGGTGATGAACCTTTGGCTGGCTTCAGGGCAAGGGACAGTGGGTGAGCTGAAAGGCTGTGGAGGCTGTATCCTGGGAATGGAGAGCGGGATGACAGCACAAGAGAGCAAAGACATCTGGTGAGAGGCACATGGGGTGTGTGAGACTTGCTTGGTGCCTGCCATCCATAAAGAAGAGAAGGAGCCAGACCATGAGTGTGGAATGTGAGACTATAGGGAGCAGGTGCTCCAGGGTGTGTCAAACAGGGTCTGTCCTGGACAGTGAAGGTTATACCAGTGCTGTTATGATCTCTCTGGGTCTTGCGTCCTGAAAGGCACTGGAGATATTTTGGTGCCGTGTTCATTTGGTCTGATTGAGGAACAAGCTGTTCTTGCCTGTGGTGAGCAGCTCCTCTGCTCAGCTGTCTGCTCATGCTCTTCTTGGCCTCTGGGGAGAAATGCTCCACCAGCAGGGCTGAAGCAAATGGAGTGGCAATGTTCCACCTGCTGATTAGCCCAATTAAGAGATAAATGAGCTCCTGGGTGCAGAAGAAGCATGTGCACTGTCAAACAGAGTTAGAGAAATTATTCCTTGCAGAATGCCCTGGAGTGCCTGGGTACTCATTCTTCTCAGGGCTGCTCTGGCAGGACCCAGGGGCATTGTTCTCCTGGTTCTTCATTACCATGGGTATCAACACCAGGACTGCTAGTGGGCCTCGACTGTGCCAGAACTTTCCTTTCCAAACCGAGACCTTAATGACTAGTGCTGAAAGCACACCTGTCTTGAGGGGGAAAGTGGGTTTTGTTTAGCAGGTGGCTGCTTAATGTGCAGTGGAAAATGTGGCAAACTCATTGTAGGGCCAATGTTGAGTGAAGTTTCAACCTGTGAGGGAATCAAGACAAGCATCAGGAGGTGGTGTGGAGCTAAGCATGAGCAGCCAGTGCTCTTCTAACAAACCTTACAGAAACACTTCAAGCAATAGCACCTGCAAGAAATAAGTTAACTCATGACTGCAATGGGCTAATGCTGCACATGGACAAGTGGCTTTGAGAATTTGGCTTAAAATTAGAGGAAAGCGTCTAATCTTCAAAGCAGCAAATTCCAGTAACAGGGTCCAACAGGAATTGGGCAACAATCGTCTACCCCTACAATGGAGAGTGGCCATGTCACCAAAGGGCAGATGTGGTGTGGCTGCCTGTGTCAGCAGGGGACTGTATTTAGTGACCCCGGAGATCCTCGTCAGCCCTGCGGGTAAGTGAAACCGAGCAAGTAGGAGCAGGTTGCTGTTGGGAAACCAGAAGATATTTGCAATCCAGCCCTTGGCTGACTCACATGGCTCACACTTGCTCAAGATCACCACGTCTGGATGCAGGGAGAAGGGGCAGTCCAGCCCACCTGGCGGTCATGGGGGTGCACGTTGGAGCCCATCACTCCATGTCCCTGTGCAAACACCAGAGGGAAAGTGCCAGTATCTAGCATGACTCATAGGTCGGGCCTCAGATGCTTATTTTAGGTGGGGAAGAATTGCCCTTTGGAGCTGCCTGTTTTTCTCTGCTGATTATAAACTCAAGCACAGGCTCACACACTTTGGGTTTGTGTACTCACAGAGCAGAGGTGCTCTGACACACATGACCTACGGAAAGGTGATGGTTTTGTTGTTGCTACACTGCTCGAACACTAGGAGGTCACTTTAATGTCTAAAAGTGGCCAGCAGAACCCCAAAATTAGAGGATTCTCACATTTTCAGCAGCCAAAAGAGGAGCCCTTCTGAACACCTTAAAGGGAGAAATTAATGTCTCAGTGCCATCTTGTGGAATGACCTGTACGAGAGGACAAGCTTCTAGAAGCATACTGGAGTTTTACAGAATTTGGTGGTAATATTGGAAATTATGCTGCCAAACCAAAGATTTCTATTGCAAACTGGGATTGCATTTTTCCCTGAGAAGACTGCAAGTCCATGGGAACCCGGTGTTCCCAGAAAGTACCTGCCCATTTTTCAGCCCGAATCAGGATATTGCGATGCCTTACAATTAATGCCTGAATGCAGGAGACAAAGCCCATCAGATACACAGCAGCTTCACTGTTTGCCCACAGGGAAGGAAACCGCTTGGAAGGGTCACTGAGATCTAGGGATGAAAAACAAAGTTGTAGGTCCAGTTGTGGGTGTTACTGACCCTCTGATACCTTGCCCATCTGAGAAGGGCTGTGAGATCTCCAGTACACGGCAATGCAAGGATCTCAGGTGACATGTAAATTCAGCTGGAAATCACCATGTGCAGAAGAAACTTGAGGGTCTTGTCACCACCCCAACCTGGTGCTCCAGGACCCATGTTTGTGCTCCACCAATAAACATTTGCATGGCAGAGAACAAAGTGACCTAGAAAGGTTTATTCTGTGCCACAGCATAGCTCACAGACCCACAGGACAAAAACCTTCCCACCTAGAAATATGCTGTAGAAACACCCTTGCAAGCAACATGATTATCATCCATCATAATTAAATGATCCTTAGTATCAGAGACAGACCAGTAATTTTTAAAAAATTTACTGCATATTTAGCCAGGTGTTCACTGAGGTCAATAGCTAATCTGTCACTGGAGGAGGGATTACCCCAGTCCATAAAACTCTCCCTGCCAGAAGACATACAATCATCTAAGGACCAGAGAGGAGAATCAGCTTCCCAGTTCTTCCATACAGCTGCTGAGTGCCCTGTGGGTGAAAGAAAAGCTCATGAACTTTTGCCATGCAGTAGAGGAGAGGGAGGCAAGGCCAGTGGCAGCATGAGCAGAGCACCATGTCCCCATCGGGGCAGCTGCTGACACCTCTGCAGAGTTGTCCCCTCCAAAGCCACACTGAGAAGCTGCAGCAGGTTGAGAGGAAGGCGAAGAAAACCAGCAAAGAACCAGAAAAGGCTCAAGGGAAAAGGTCTTGAGTGTTCAGTGGATATAAGTTTTTCCACGACTAACCAAAGGTATTAAAACCTTTTCACCGTGAAGAGGTAAGAGCATGTGGTGAGCAGGGAGACAGGCAGAGGGAATCAGGAGATGGAGGAGGAATCAGGACAGCAATGGTTCTGCTCTGGCTACCAGGTGAGATTGAAGGTCTCTTGAGACCATTGCTGAGGTTGATTTCTCCTTGCCCTACATGAGAGGACAGACAGGGTGGCTGGTGGCAAGGCTCTCTGTGAGTGTGATGGCACCTGCAGACACAGGTGCATTCAACAAGAGCAAATATTCAACCTGAAACAATGCATTGTGCTCTTCCCAGCTGCAGACAGCAGAGCACACCAGCTCCAGGCAGAGCATCCTCACTGCAGAAGAGGCATCCAAATAGTCCTGCACAGGCAAATGGTCCCAATCCCACCTGTTTAAAAAAACTGGCACCAAACCACCAGTCAATGGGTTACAATGCAGAGCACAGCCAAAAGTCCTGTTCAGTTCCTGCAGAAAAGGTTAAGGAGAAAGACAGGCTTTAGGAGCACATCAAGGCTACTGACAGTTCCGCTGTTCTGTGGTCAGGCTGCTCCTGGGCAGAGGCACAGTGTCACCAATGCCCTCATAACAGAAATATTGCATTCCTACCATATAGCTTTTGTAGGATGGCATGGTGGGGGTGGGGGAGGGAGGGAAGGGGGAAAAGACTTTGAAGCTAGCTGCTGCTTTATTGGCTTGTTCATCGTTAACCAAAGGAGAGAAGGTGTCTGGGGGGGAAGAGAGGGTGCCAAGTTTCAAAGGGTAACTTGGCTCAGCGCAATGAAGTGTGCCGTCACAACAGGAGCAGCAAGTCAGCTGCATGGAGGTGGGGAGGACAATGTTGAAGAAGGCTAAGAAGGCATTCAAGATCCGTAACAGTACTGTGAGGGAGCTGCTGGCAGAAGCACTGGGAACATTCATCCTCATGGTAAGGAGGAGTCTGTGCATACGCGTGTGTCTGCGTGCATGCGTGTGCGTGTGTGTGTGTGTGCAACCATTTAAGGCAGCAATTTGTAAGGTCGGTGGTTTCCTACCACATCCGCAGCGTTGCTCAGTGGTTGGTTGCTACTGCTCACCCCTCTGCTTTGGTGGGGTGGCAGTTTCCCGGCAGGCAGACCGTTTGCCAAAAACCTCCTGGAGAACAAAAGTAATGCAGGGAAAGGGAAGTGAGGGCTGGGACAGAGAGAAGTAGGTGGGATAGAAGCAAAATATCGCAGAATCATTTATGTTGGGAAAGACCTTTAAGAGTTCAACCATTAACCCAGCACTGCTGAGGCCACCACTAAAGCATGTCCTTAAGTGCCACATCTGCATGTCTTTTAAATACCTCCAAAGTGTTATGTATTTGTAATATCTGTAAAACCACTACTTCCCTGGGCAGCCTGTTCCAGTGCTTGACAACCCTGTTGGTGAACAGATTTTTCCTTATATTGAATCTAATCCTTCCCCAGCACAATTTGAGGCCATTTCCTTTTGTCCTGTTACTTGGGAGAAGAGACCGCTCCCCATTGCTATGCCCTCCAGGTTCTCCCTGAGCCTCCTTTTCTCCAGGCTGAACATCCCCAGCTCCTGCAGCTGCTCCTCATCAAACTTGTGCTCCTGACCCTTCCCCAGCTCCACTGCCCTTCTCTGGATATGTTGCTCTTTCAGTTCTCTTCTAGTAGAAAACTGAGGAAGCATTTGGGAAAGAAGTCAAAGATCAGTGTCTACAATGATTGTGCCACACTCCTTGAAAGATCCCATACAGTGAATTGAGGCTTTTCCTCCTGCTGTGCCAGAGGTGTGGTGTAGTTGGGGGGTGGGGGGACATCTGAACAGGTCTGGGGAGCAGACCCTGACTCTTCTATCACTGACAGCTGCTGTGAAACGAAAACAGCATTCATCCAGCTTCCTCTCGGGGTTGCCAGGGTGATGAACTTCCCAGAGAAATTCTCCAGAACCACAACCCACCATTAGGAAATGTAATTACAGGGTGTGAAGCGTGCCAGGATTTCACTTTTGATTTTCTTGCTGCCAATCGAATAGTGCTTATATAAATCATACATAAACTGCCCCTGTGCTTATGTAAATCATATATAAACTGCCCCCTTGCCTGAGGGATCTGTTTCACAAAGAAATAATTAAGTAGGTTTGAGCTCCTGGGCTGCTTCAGAAATGTTTGGGTAGAGGACTACGAAGGTTTTGCAGTCAGGATTGATCCCTGGTGGGAGTGAAGTATCCACTGGGACCAGAGACTTTGAGTGTTGGCTCAACATGGCAGAAAGAGATCCTCCCTCTGAGAAGGCCCACTCTGTCTGTGCCAACTTGCTACACCTGGACTTAGCCTGCGCTGAGACACTTTAGACTGGACACAGGCTGGCATGCAAAGGCTGGGCATAACCCAAATAACTTTTACTTGGAGATTTACAGAGGAGGAAGTTAAGATTTGTGTAAGCATAGGGACCTTCTGACACAGCTTTCTGTACCAAGAAAGGCGCTCATTTCCAAGGGCAACAACTGCCTGTGCAGAGCATGGGTGCTTTTTATCTCATCATTTTGCACATCTAGCTCTTTGAATTTCACTCCCAAGTAGTTTTGCACCCATAGTAAGTCAGAGTACAGACATCTGTGACTCCTCTGCAGCAGCTTAGCAAGCCATTTTGCTTTCTTCATTCTCTGTTATTTGGTGGTAGAAGTTACCAGGTGATATAGGACAGCTTCAGGGTTGTCCTGCCAGGGACGCAGTATGAAGTGGAGACTTTACTCTGCAATCAGACAGGTCAAGGCAGATTTTTCAGCCTGCAGCTCACACTGACTCTTCCTTCAATGATCCATGTGAGGGAAGAGAGAAAAGGAGGGCACTGCACATGGGCTGAAGACAAGCAGCATCCAGCATCAGAACAAAGCATACAGCACCCAGCTCTTCAGCAGCACCTTGGCCCTCAGTGCAACAGGCAATGTGCTGGATCCATCCCCAGGATGCCTGAATGGCTGTTATTTGGACCATAACACTCACCCCAGGGCCTCTCTGTTTAATGGACAGGCAGTGTTGGTAAGAGGAACCCGGAAGCAGGACTAAGCAGCACAAGGACCAGGGAAGAAAGAATTAAAAGAAATTGTGTTTTGGGACTGTGAGAATACAGGAAGAAAACAGAGGTTTGGATCTGTGCTGAAAAACAGATTCTATGGCCTATCTTCTAGTCTTTTTCAGGACAGTGCTGTTTGTGCACAGTCATGTCTCCTGCCCTGCATGGCTCTCTCTGCACCTGTGTGCTCTCCTGCAAAACCTGTGCCTTACACATTTGTTGTCTCTTGGATCTGGCTTTGGAAAAATCAAGAGATTAATATACAGAATTTGTGTAATTTGCACATGTTAGGGGGACATCACAAACTGTTTCTGAGGGCTTTTGCTGAGGCAGACTGAGAAAGGCTCACACTGTGGGGCTGTAGCTCTGCGCAGAGCACAGTGTGGTCTGTGTTGACAAGAGAGATAAGAAGAGCAGCATCTCTGGGTAACAGGGGATTTGGGTGATGTCTGGAAGCAATGAGGGGAAGCAGACACATGAGATAAAATTTGGATGCAGGCAGAGTAGCCAGAAAAGATCACAGTTAAACAGTACAAGCCAAAGCAGAAGTTTATATGCTGGAGAACATACTGACTTTCTTGTCTTTGAAAGACATGTCACCTTGGATAAACATCAGTGCAGTCCAAGGAACAGGATACACTTTCCAAACCCTCAGTGGTTTGCGAGGCAGAAACCTCAAGAGACGCCTTGTCCTTCTCCAGATTTCAGTGCAAAGCGTATGCAAAGAACTTATTTTTCCACTCTTACCACATCAAAAGCATGAAATAAAATTCCCTCTTTCAGAACAGAGCAATGTCTTGAATATGTGTTTTCCTGCTGGAGAGTGTTTACCTTTAGTTTTTTCCCCTGGTTCTCCTTTAGTCACTAAAAAAAATATTGAAACTTTAGCTGTTTCCAAACTGAAAATATATGTGTTGAACGGAAAAGTTAAACCAGAATTTCATTTCTTGTCTTTCGCTGGAATGTTAACAAAATTAGAGTTGAGTTTCGCAAATAGCTGTATGCTGCCCAAACTACATTTTTAGTCAATAAATTGCACACCAGGAAAAGAAGGACAGTAAGAATTTGCACACCCTCCTTCCATCTGTCTTGGATGTTGTCTCCTGGTGATCCACGGTGATGCTCCCCCGGTTCATGTCCCTGGTTTCAGGCTGAGACATCTGCAGTGTGGCTGTGTGAATGACCCCCACTGAGCCCCAGCTCTTGGTGTGAGTGTTTGGGGTTTGTCTCCCCATACCCAACCATAATGAGAGTGCCTACTTTGGTTGGACGGGCACCAGTCTCAGGTATCACTTCAATTTTTGCAGGGCAAGATTGTTCTTTGTCTTCAGACCACGGTCACATTAGAGACTTCCTGCCTTTCGGAGCTCATTACTTTTGCAGAAAAAATAGCAAAGAAGCTCAGTCTACCACAGCAACAAGAACATTTTAACACTTCTTTCTCTCTTTTTACACAGGTTTTTGGCTTGTCCTCTGTGGCACAAGTGGTATTGGGAAAAGGAAACACTGGTCAGTATCTGAGCATCAATATGGCATTTGGCATTGGTGTTACCTTGGGCATCTATGCGGCTGGAGGAATATCTGGTGAGCAGCACACTCAGGCATGGGACATATCCATGTCCCATAAAGGCCACGTGCACTGGGGACAGGAGGAGTGGGGTGTGGAGGGGAGCGTTATGAATGGGCAGTGCCCTCACCCGAAAAAAGAGCAAAGTCTCAGAGTCCCCAGGCAAGAAAAGCAGGAGAAGCCAGGGACAAGGCATGCACAATGTATTTGACCTCAAACTTGTGTTCTGAGCTGTGACAGGGCACATGGGACAGGGAGAGTGGAGGGGGTTTGGCCACCCCCTTCTGTTGTGGCCAGGAGAGCCAGGTTTCAGCAGCTCCTCTGTTTGCCACGTGCCAGCATGGCCTAAGCAGTCAGGGAGCTCCCAAAACGTGCTGCTGATATGACCCATGGAGAAGTAAATAATTTATTGCAAAGCAGAGCTTACTGCTGATGTTGCAAAGGGAATGGTATGCAAATTTTCTCCTTATCACCTACACTCACACACAGATGCCACACACGAACTTGGGAGGTGGTGTTTTGCGGCCACGAGTGGCATCCCTCACATGACAGGAGCATTACCTTTGCTTTCTGCAATTTCTGCATTCATTTCCACCAAGAGAAAACATTCAGGGCTCTAATGGGCAGAAAATTTAAGCAACTCCTTGCTCTTGAACTGTTGGAACAGACAGAGGTCCAAACCTAGGGCTGGCTTGGAAGGGAAAGTTTTTCCATGTGAGCAGTCAGGAGCAGTCAGCTCTTGATTTTCTTGTCCTTTTTTGGAGCTGGTGGAAACATCCTGGGGAAAGCTGACTTTCCTGAGGAAAGTAGGTCCTGCAGTCCCAAGTGACTTTTGAGAAGGAGATGGTCTGTTGAGGGCAGAGGGCAGTGCAGAAGGGATCTCAGCTCAGCCAGCAATAGTATCGTTACAAAGCAAACTTCAGACCTTCCTGACATAGTAATTTGGCTTCGTCTGTGTCACAAGATGCTTTTTGTGATCTCTGAAATGGCTGGCCATACCCACATAAGAGCAGAGGATCAAAGAAGGGATCTGCCTTGATTCCAGTTGTGGTTGTTGGACTGCAGCAGGTGGTACATGCACTTCCACTTCACTCTGTCCTGCACTTTGATGAAATGATGGGTGTCTGCATCTTACCCCTTTTGGAGTCTGGAGTAGAAGATGGTCATGAAGGCTGAACATTTATTGACCCCCAAAGTTTATACCTATCAGGCAGAAAAACAAATATTTCCTTTAGACTCCTGGTACAGGAGGCCTGGAGAACACACGTGGTTTGCACCAAGGGCACCAGACCCGGATCCATTTAGTCTTCAAAAGCACCATTGTGATACCAACCCCCTGCACATAAAGTGTTCCATCAAAACACAGGTCCCCATCTACCTGTGGGCACTTAAAAAGTGCTGAAGTACGGGCTCTTTTTAAGCTCAGTAGGGAGAAGCCCATTGAGAAACTCATAGGGAAACTCATGCCATCCCAAGAGAGGTATGTCTGACAGGTGAGATGACCCACTCTCTGGAGGCAGCCTGGGGTCTACAGAATTTTTAGAAGGCTATCTAGGAGCTCTTTGACCTGCATGATTCAGCTGTCGAGAGAGAAAGGCTCATTTTGTGTCTGTGCAGGAGTAAGACCCTGACCTGAGAGAGTCTTGCTGTTCTGGGTCAGTGTCTGGGTGATTACTGTGGGGCATGGGGCATAGAACCACAGAATATTTTGGGCTGGAAGAGACCTTTCAAGTTCATCCAGTCCAACTGCCCTGCAATGAGCAGGGACATCTTCAACTAGAGCAGGTTGCTCAAAGCCCTGTCCAACCCGGCCTTGACTGTTTCCAGGGATGGGGAATCCACCATGTCACATGTTCCAAAACAGCTGCATCAGTGTTGAGGCCTCTCTTTTTCTGTGATTTTGCAGGAGCTCATCTGAATGCTGCCATCACCGTTACAGAATGGGTTTTAGGAAACCTCTCCTGGACAAGGCTTGCAGCTTATATAACCGGCCAGTTCCTGGGCTCCTTTATGGCAGCAGCCACCGTCTTTGCCCTCTACTATGGTAGGGTCGTGTCTTTTATCACAGAGGTTGGTGTAGGCATAATTTCAGTCAGCTCACAGTCTTGTCAAAAATATGTCATTTTACAGTACCCAACATGATATCTGGGTGAGGAGGGCAAGCTCCTGGCTTGTGGGACAGATTTCACAGCTCAAGGTTAGAGCAGGTCCCAGATATACCTCTGGGAAGGATATGCAGTTCCTGGAGAACACAGCTCCTTTTACTCAGGGCATTCCCACTTCCAAAACCTGTCTTCAGCAGAAGGGCAGTAGCTGCATTTTGTCAGCATTTTGTTTCCAGGTCTGCAGGAGCTTTATTTACATGAATTACCATGTATTAGGTGCTGCAGGAGCTCTGGGGGGACTCTGCTGGTCTGTGGAACACAGGTTCACAGCCATCAGGGGTTTTGAGCAGTGAACAGAGGACCCACCACCTGTTGTCTCTAGCATGTCTCAGTCTCTGAGGGGCAGAGGGTTGGAGGCCTCCACTGCCTCCAGACCATCCAGGCTACCCCAGGCTCCTGGAGCAGGGATAGGGAGCTGGTAGGTGTAAGGAAGAGACTGCAGACCAAAGCATGTGGGTAACAGATATTGGTGGGTTCATGCCCTGTGAGGAGTGTGTCACCTCCACCACATCTTCCACGGCCTCCCTTCTCCCTTATGTCTGTGCTGGTTGCAATAGGTGGACTCGTGTGCGTCCTGTGGGATGAACACTGTGCTAACTTCCGTAATTCCCGCTTCTCCTAGATGCTCTTTACGACTACACCAAAGGGAACCTTACAGTGTCGGGACCAACTGCTACAGCGATGATCTTTTCCACTTACCCTGCTCCCAGTGTATCCTTGCAGGGGGCCTTCTTCACAGAGGTCAGTGGGAATGGCTGTGGTGTGCTAGGAGAAGGTGGGTGGGAACAGGTGCTGCTGCAGGGCTGCTGCAGGGTCCCCACAGCCCTACATGCACAGACATAACCACAACCTCTTCCCCAAGGAGCCCAAAATCCAGGCAGGTGCCTGAAAGGTAAGATCCGAGGCACCTTGGTGGCTGGACAAGCCTGAAGGGTTGGGCCTGAAGGGTTGGGCCTAAAGGGTCATAACTGCAGGCTGCTCCACAGCTTGGTCCAGGGCCTCTCCAGACACCTTCCCCGCATGCAGCAGTGGGAAGTGAGAAGCTGAGCCATGTCATCAGCCATCTCCTCTGGGTTCTGGGCTGAACTGCTGAACTATTTCTTCCCTATTTGGATTCTACACCCACTACTACATGCCCTTTGGCAGTTCTGCTGGCTCTCCCTCCCCAGCACGGAGAACCTGGGACTGTCCCCACATGAGCACAGCCTGCACTGAACCTCTGTGTTTGAACAGACCCATTGAGACTGTGTGCAGTGGATTCCCAGCTTACAGCTCAGTGTCCAGATGCCCAGAAATAGGAAAGGGATGCTTCAGGGGATGTGGGGCACTGAGACACCAGAGAAGGAAGATTCACTTCCAGTGCAAATCTTTGGAAGTCTGATTTTGACTCTGAGCTGACAAAACTCCTGCCTGGGCATGATGAAGAGGATGGTGGGAGTGGAGGAGCCTAGAGGTAGGGAGTGGATCCCCTCAGCCTCCTGTGGACCAGGCAGTGTCCTTAATGCACAAGAAAGCAAATAAGAGTGACAGTGCCTTGCCAAAAGCTGCAGTTTCTGGTTTTGCTGGTCTCTGTGCCAGCAGCCCAAGTCTTTCCAGCTGCATTTTCTGAAGCAGAAAGAGACAGGTGTCAGCACCTCTATCAAAACTATGCTTCTTGATATCCTGGGCAGTGCAAATCTACAAATGCCAGCTATGTAGTCATTCACGGGAAATTCAGTTTCCCAGGTGAGAATCTGATATCTGCATACAGGCTGTATAAAATATCATTTCTTCTAGAGGGATCAGATTTGTCTTGTGAGCAGTTTGTTATGGCTCTGCTTCTATTAGACAGAATGTACTTAAAATAACCCATTTCCCTGACTTGAAAGATGGAGAGAGAGGACATTGCTGAGAAGTTTGTATCAGTCTTGGTGATGAAGCTTTTGCTGAGAAAACCTCAGCAAAGGTGATGAGGTGTTTGCTGAGAAAAGAATTTTCTTCAGTCCACTTGTGAGGAGGGAGTAATATTTGGGTCCTTCCTGCCTTGACCAGACCATGAATCTCATCTGCTCTTTCATTCTGGGAAGTCTCTCCCCCTCTGCTGAGCAGGATCTTTCAACCTTCCCCGTTCTCTCTCCTGACCTGTTCTTCTCCCTTTTCTGTTCCTGCAGTTTACAGCAACAGTTATGCTGATCCTGGGCTTTCTAGTCATCCATGATGAAAAAAACAACGGCATCTTAAAAGGCGCTCGGCCCTTGCTCTCGGGTATGCTGGTCCTCGGCATTGGTCTGGGAATGGGGCTGAACACAGGCTATGCCATAAACCCCTCCAGGGACCTGCCCCCTAGGATCTTCACGGCAATGGCTGGCTGGGGAATGGACGTCTTCACGTGAGTGACCTGTTTTGCTCTTACACTGCTCAGCTTGCCAGGGGAGGAGATAAGCACAAGATAAAATGTGTCATTAAGCCTTTTTCTTTCGACCAAGTGAAGATATCACTGCAGAGAGTGAGGGTTGTGCCTACAGGAGCCCTGTGCATTACGTACACAAAATTTGGAGTATGCTAATTCTCCTGCACGGGATTCACCTTGGCACTCAGATACCTCAGTTTGGGCACCAACTTGTCTGCCTGTTCACTGGAGATCCAGCTGGTTTTTGCAGCGACCAGAGAGCCAGAATGCAGCTCACTGAATGCAGGTGGATTGCTGAACAGGTCTGTCTGAATTTGGAGATGAAACCCTACCTTCCTCTATCTAGTAAGATGGTGTCGTGTTATGGCTTTTCTTATGGTGAGATCATTACCAGAGTCTCCTGTCCTGGACACCCATTTTCCTTAAATTTCCAGAAAATATATTTGAGAACTCGGTAGAGGAATTGCAGATGTTATTGGAAACAGGGAGGCAAAATGCCTATGTCTGTCTGAGAGTCCCACTCATCAAGACCACACAGCCCATTTCTTTTGGAGAACAAGCAACCCGCAGTGTGGAGCCACCTTTCCATGCTGGTGGGGAAAATGACCTCCCCTCCAGCAATTACGTGAGGGGACAGTGAATTTGTCTAAGCCAATTGTAGGCTTAGTGCCTGGAGTGGGACAGACTCCTCTGCTCACACAGCTCACTCCTGCCCCAGCACGATGTGGTGGCAGGGCAGTGGTTCCAGTCTGGCTCACCAGCTGCCTCTTCTGTGTTTCATTTTAGGGCTGACCATTCCTGGTGGTGGGTCCCAATCGCAGCTCCAATTCTGGGATGTCTTACTGGTGTTGTCATCTACAAAGTCTGCATTGATTTTCACAACGAACCTGACCATGAAACTGAAACTAAGAAAGAAGAGGCAGGCACGGAGACTTCCAAACTGTGATGGCCACGTGCTTTGGTGACACATGGGAAGGGCAAATCTGTTTGTCCACCACGCAGGATTTCAGTAGACCTACTCTGCTTAAATGGACACACTTGGTATCTGAGATATTGGGCAGACCTGCGCAGGGCTAGACCTGACTGTGACCTGAAGAAATTATTCAATCTCTCTGTGTAAAAATCTACAAAAAAAATAAAACAAAACTCAACCCACAATTATCGTATTCTGGAGAAAAGCAAAGCAGAGCTGAAGTCTCCAGATACATATATATTCATACAAATCAAAATACAGGCATCAACAGTGGCAGAACCAACATGTTAATTTAATTAACACAGAAATTTTGATCTGGAATATTCTTTGGTAAGAGGTAGATATTACAGTCATGGACCAGGGGCCTAGGCTTGGTACATTTGCATATCTGTCACCCTAACAAACACCTAGTTTGGCAGAGCACAGAAGAGAGAAGAACAAGGACAGTCTAGAATAGAAACATGAACCTGTTGGGTTGTTTGGGGTTTTTTCATGCTTGTTTTTTTTTTTGTTTTTTGATCTAAACATTCAAGAAGCATTGAAAAGTTAGTGAACTAAACTACAGGGCCTTCTGAATCCTGCCACAGTTCTGCTGGAACACGCTGGCATCAAAGAACTATGTGTGTTACTGACACTCTTGGCTTGAGCTACACCAGCTACCACCACAGAAAAGAATTCAGACAACTTCTGTGACAGTGTCTCCAAAAACTTGAACACCCCCACCCCCCCAACACACTTTTTTTTGCTTTTTTTTTCCTACTCTGAATGCATGAGAAATGTAAGAAGAGGTTGCCCCACTGCTGCAGGAATTCTGCTACCTCCATCTGAATGAGGAAGTGGGCCTGCAACAGCCTTACAAGTTTGAGGTGTCACTGGATTCAAAGCAGAACAGTATCAGAAGCTGCCTGTTCCCAGGAGGGGTGACAAGAATCTTAACTTTTCTAGAAAGAGCTTAAGCAAGTATGTTATGTATGTCAAGCACATAACTGCAGTCCCAGGGCTGGGTGCCATGAATAAACACAGAGATCTCCAAGAGTAGGAAGTGACAGAACATCACTAACTGCACAGAATTCCAGAAAAGGGCATTTACTGGCTTTAATGATCATTCCCATCCCAATAATAAAAGCATAACTGATGGATTGCTGTGGCATGGGGTGGGGGTGGGTGGGAGGTACTGACATGTCTGCTTTCTCATTAGAGCTGACTTTGTATCAGTAGAGCAGCTACAACAGATCGTCACCTGTCTCAAGATGCACAAGGGCTTGAGAGGGTGCATTAGAGGATTTCTTCACATCTGGGGGTGGCAGAGAGTGGCTGCCAGGCAATGCAGCAACTGCATTTGAAAGTAGGCCTTGGGCAGTGATGGAAGCCAGCAAAATATGCCTGAGCAGGGGCTTCTGGCTGCAGAGATTTTGTACACTGACTGCAGGACAGAAGTGGAACAGGTTTCACACAGCTCTTTTGGCTCGTGTGAAATAAACTGGGAATTTCTGAGTAGCTCAAGAGGGATTAGCTAAAAGCACTGTAACCCATCCCTTCTCAGCGAGAGATTCTCCACTGCTTTAAAAAAACACCCTGAACAATCCATCCTGCACACTGCTCTTGCCATACATCCTTTGCACCCCATGTCCATGTGCTCCCCAAAGCATCTTCAAATACCCAATCACTCTGGAGGAAAATATTCAAGTATTTATTAAAATACTATCAAACACTTACAGGATAGCTTCATCTTTCTGAAGGCCATACAAATACTCGTGAAAGCCTCACAACATCTCTGTGAGGTAGGTTTGTCTTGTGTAATTATGTGGTGGTTTCAAAAATTAAAGATGATGCTGTTTAAATCGTCAATGCTTATTTGAAAACAGTGATTTTGATTTCCGTATTTAGGCACAAAATGTGTTGGGTGCTACCACGATTCCAGCATATTTGGAAGACAGAATAGCATAGAAAAGTAATGGAAACAATCAGGTGTAACTGAAAACCAGCAGTGAATGGGTTAAAGTGCAGTTCTAACCTGAAAACTTACAGTATACAAAACAGCATCGGGGGCTTCTAAGACTGTAGGATCTCAGTGGCCCCTGGTGAGATCCTGCCCAACTGAAAAGTGTCAAAGGCTGTTTGAATGGTCAGCTTTGCAGATGAATGTGTGACAAACCAAGGGGTCCTCCTGGCTGATGGGACTCAACATCATTCACTCTCTGCTCAGCAGTTCCCACAAAAGGGAGGCAACAAGGGATCTTGCAGCTTCTGGCTTCAGGATTATTGCAAACCATGTCACCATCTGAAAAGATACAGCACGAAGGCCAAGAAGTGGTCTGGGCTGCAGAGCAAGTGGCTAGGCTAATGCAGAGACATGGAAGTCCCAAGTCCCATTGTACCATGAATCTCAGAGCAGAAGCTGGAGGGAGCACAGTGAAGTGCACAGTTTAATTCTATCTGGAGTGAAAGATCCTTCTCTGTTCAGTGGGTTCCAGCCTGCTCCCACAGCATGCAAGGTCAGGACAGTTTTCTGGACATGGCAGAAATATCTTCACATCCTCTACTTCAGCATGGGTCTGTTAAAGTTATGGTGAATTACATTTGCTTTCATTTCACTGCTGCAGTCGTACAGGAACAGAAGCTTCCCTATGGAGCAGTGACATCAAGAGTTTCTTCATGCCCTCTGAAAAGTATGTGCTGCAAGTAGCAGAAGGGAATAAAATCAATGTCTCAAGTTTTTTTTGAGTCTCCAGGAACTACATCCACATGGCTGCTATACTTCATGCAAGTGCTGCAGTATGTTTTCCATTGTCTTGGTTTGAAAGAAAGGTGTCTGCCAAGGAAGGCAGAAGCCTCCCTTGGAATGGAAAATGTAAGCCCCTTCCCTCCAAATTATTATAATTTTGAAACTAAGGGGCTTTTAGGCAATTATACAAGAAATAGGAGTAACAGTTCTTTACTAGTATGTATGACAAAGCAATAATACAGAAATACTGGCTTAGCCTGACAGAGTCAGGATACGACCTGACACCCTGCCGGGCAAGGTGGTGGTGGTAGCAGTCCAATCAGGTGGTGGCTGCAGGTCTCTTTGAAGAGGTTCTGTTGAAGCAGTGATCCTGTAGAAAGGTCTGGTCCTCCTCGGAAAAGTCCAGTGGTGGTTGTGTAGCTCTTGTCCTCTGGGATCCCAGCAGGTAAGGCTGCTTGTGCTGTTCCAAACCCCAGATTTTATCCAGGTGGGAATGCTTGGCTCCTTCCCCCTGGGCAGAGCATCTCACAATGGGGTGATGTAATTCTATGAGTCATTCGGTGGGTCCTTGATAGCCCATAAACAGAGAGAGCCCCCAGGGGGAGTTATCAAGGATGAGTCACGGTAGGAGACAACGAGCACAGCCCCACCTGCTTTAACAGGTTGTGAAGATGATAATAGAATACATAATTTTGGTTACATCTTACACTGTAACCTAGGACATCCATGGGCACATCTATTCATGCACAAGGAACTTGGTCTGAACCCCTGAGACTCTGCAGCAGAAAACATCAAAGCTTATTGCAAATGTTGCCCAGGGTCAGATCTGGTGGGCTCACTTCCTTGAAGAATTCCCAGCTAGTGAGGATGTCTTGGCAGAGGTCATGCTTGTGTGACTCTTTTGGGAGCCGGGTGGCTGTGAAGGTGGTTTCTTCTTGAGCACTGGAGTTTTGTTCTTGCTTTTAAATACTTTATTGGGGTCCAGCTTGTTCACAAAGGAATCAGCTTCTTCAGACAGGAGTGCTGTGTTGATGGTTATGGGTTTATACATGTTAAACCATTGCTGAAAGGCAGGATGGTAGGGAAGAACAAGTTAAATTCAAACTGCAGTTAGACAATTCCACCTTGCTCCCCATCTTCCCCAAGACCTGATTTTAATCCTATGCCACTTACTGGTTTGCAGTTTACAGGACTTGGAAGAGTGCGCTTGTGATAAGGATACACAAGGCATGGCTACAGTCTCAGTCCTGGAACAGCATTCCAGATGGGGAAGAGGAGAACCAGACACAACCCTAACACCACCTTTCCTGCAGTGAAACTCCTATCAGAAGCGATTCCTGATTTAAACCACAGGAGGAAAAGCAAAAGGATGGGATGAAACTAAACCACATTTATTTAGATTCAGATAAGCAGAAAAGATTAAAAACCCTTGGAATTTAAATGTACTTATAAACTGAAAATCAACTAGTTGAATTTCTCAAAATGTAACCTTCCTCCCTCTCTTCACACATAAAATAATGAAATTTTTTAACTCTTTACAGAAAAAATTTTGTGTTTGTTTGTCTTACTGTTTCTGATTCTCTATCTAGAAGTAACTACAATGATTTGATTTTTTGGTTCCAGCAGACACCACAATGTTATGCCCTACAGTTCTCAACTCTTTTGGGTTTTTTGTATCATTTTTCCATTGAAAAAATCAGGAAATAAAACTGTAGGAGTTATGGTATTACAAATCACAGTGAAACCATCAGCAAAGTGTTGAACAAGATGAACAGAAGATCAATACCAAAATGTAGATAGCAATCTATTAAGATACTGCCTGGTGGAAAACAGCTTTAATACACCCCCTTGAAAACCTTTAAAAATGATAATGGTTAACAAACTAGGAGGATTTTAACCAACAGGGGCTGCAAATGATTAGGGAATATACAAATGATTCCTCTTAAGGTTTGCAAATAAACGAAACATAATAAAATATTTATAGCGAGAAAGCTGCAGAAAGGCAGAGCACAGTGCACGTACACAGCCTTGACTGATCAAGTACAGCGCAGGGTAACAGGGAAGGCATCAGGAATGAAAAGAACCAATTTCTACAGCCACTTTTTGATGGGAAGTCAGGAGTGATTTTAGTAATTCTGATGGGCACACAGGACCAGAGAATGCCATGCTGGTAAGAGGACCTGTCATGTCTGGGTGAAGTGCAGGACACTCACTGAGTCCCAACAGGCCAAGGTGCACTGACACTGAGCTGTGTTCAGTAGGACCATCAGCTCCATTCCCCGACCTCTCACAGCGTGGAGGCAGGGATAGGGCTGAAGGCCCAGTCAAACACAGAAGAAGAGCAGAAGCCTCTAATAGCAGGATTTTAGCATAGCAGAATAGTATTTTTAATAATAATAAAAAGTGACTGGAATGGTCACAAGACTTTATGTAGAGGTCTTCTGTAACTACCTTTAGGACTTTAAATTGCCCTTTTCTGGGCATAATTTTTATCAAGGCCCAACTGCCGTGAGAAAAGCAGGGTTAACACAGTATTAGTGAATTCAAATTACTGTGAAACAAATGACTGTTAACACATTACAGGGAAAAAAACTTGTGGTCCTTTCTGTGGCTCACCAGGGAGGCCCCCCTGAGTCTAGAGACTGCTTGCCAAAAGCTGGGAAGATGTTTTTCCAGTCTATACTTATGCAAAATACTGACAAGCTGGATGCTGCTGTCCTACCTTGGCCTGGGGGCTGACCCCATAGCTGGTGAAGGCATACTGCCACTGTGGGAGACCCAGGTGGGTGATGAGCAGGCGGTAGTAAGCTGTGAAGGTTTTGGTGAGGAAATGCCAATACAGAGCCCTATCCAGGAACCAGATCTCTGTGTCTGGGGAGACCACTAGAATAAAAGAAGCACAAATTACACTGTTGCTTTGCAGTGATAAGATTAACCTCTGGCCACAGTCAGGTGGGAGACACAACATAGTCATCAGAATGGCTGTTTCATGTACATCCAGTGTTGCCCCAGCCCAGGTGCAGAATCCATCACTTGTCTTTGTCAAACTTCATATGGTTGGTGGTTGCACATCTCTCTGATTTGCTGAGGTCTCTTCGCAGGGCCTTCGAGGGAGACATCAGCTCCTCCCAACTTAGAATAATGGACAAACTTAGTATCCTTTCCAGTCCTGTGTCCAAGTTGTTTGTGAAGACCTTGAAGAGCACCGGGCCCAAGATGGAGCCCTGCGGAACCCCACCAGTGACCAGCTGTCAGCCTGATGTGACCCCATTTACTATAACCCTCTGTGTCCTACCCATCAGCCAGTGTTCACCCACTGCATGAAGTATTTGTCTAGCTGCATGCTGGACAATGAATGCAATGCTGTTCCTTCACAACCTGGGAGTGACACGCTACATGGAACATTACTGGGACATCAGCAACTTTGGAGTATATGTTCAAAGTACAATTATGGCAAACATTTATCTGCCCCACAAAGTAAAAAGCAACTAGCTCTATTGTCAGTCATCTGGATTACTGAATAGAGTCCAGAGTTTGGAAGTCATGGGAGTGTGCGCTGCCAACAAAAACACATTTTGCAAAATCTTTCCACAGTGATCAAATATTTCTCCGGTGGTGACATCCTTTGTAGCATAAAAAGAAGTAATTTTCTTGGGAGATTGAGATGCTGAACACTGTCCTTTAAACAGTCTGCCCCTGTGTTTACACTGACACCTGTAACCAATGCTCCCTTCCCTTGCCCAGGTTATCCACTGCATGTGCTGAAATCACTAACACTGGAAGGCAAGAAGACAAGAACTTCCTGCCATGGCAGTTGTAGTCACACCCAACGAAAGACACAAGATAACAACCCAAGATTTTCTTAAGAACCTGTATATTGCAACTGCACACCCCTACACAGTAAACACACATACATCTAGTGACCTATGCATTGTGTCAGATGACAACTATTTTACAAGTTCCTTGGGTGTTTCACTACTCACTCACTGATAACAGTTATCTCTGTCAGAAGAAACAGCTCAGCTCTCATTTCTCACCCTCCCATTAACCCTTCCTGTCACATTTTGACCTAGTTAGCGCCTGGAGGCTCTGCATCCATGCACAAAGTGGAAGAACCAGTCTAATTCTGTCTCAGCTTTTTTTACCATCTACACTTTGTTTCTAAGCAGAGTTAGACCCTTTCTCATCAAAATGTAACGGCTTTGTTCCAAGCCATGCAAGTAACCAGAGACATATTAGTGGAAGTCTGTATTATTTCAACACAATTGTCTGTAGGTCACATGTGAATACTTCCCTGTTTCTATGCATGCAAAAATCTTAAGTTATAACTCAGACTCCAACATTAAAAGGAGTGAAAATATTAGATCTAGTGAAGGTTTACCTCCTGACTTCAGTGGAGACAGGACATCCCAGTAGAAGTTTCACTTACAAATTGCAAAGATCAGAAATACAAGGTAACTCTCCATGTGTGGCCTCCAGATACAACCCACAAGAAGAGACAGCTATTTTACTTTCTTCAGTCTTACCTGGTTCAGCATGCTTATAAACAAGACAGACCTTCCCATTCCCATTGCATGGGTCTAATTCAAAGATAAGACTACGAGAATCAAAGTGTGGCTTCTCTGGTTTGTCTCCATTACCTGAAACCAAGGAAAAAAATTCATGAAACATGTTTGGAAAACTGACTGTGAGTCAGTTGCAAAGAGTCAATCTATTTCATACTTATTATTAAATCAGCTGATGAAGAACTGAATCAAACTATTACATTTATACTTCTTGGAAATTATTAAGTTCCCTATGTTTAAAATAATACTACGCAAAAAAAAAAAAAAGTGAGAAAAATTTTCATTACTGTTAGGAAAAAAAAACCAGAGTCAAAATCAGATGGCTGAAAATAGACTAGCTGACTTCTAGTTCCTCCCTGGCATTAAGCAAGAAAAGGGTTACAGATGTCACTCCTGAGGTTTGTCTAATCTTTTCTCAAAGTTCTCCAGTGTTACAGAAGGCACAGTCTCTAGGCAGTCAACCCAAATTCATCACTTTTCACTTAGAAGTTTTCCTCATGGATCTGGAATCTTCCCTGCTACAATTGAAGCCCATTACTTCTCTCGTATATACCATTTGTTTTTTTGTCCTAATTAATTTTTTTCTAAGGAGGACAGGGAGAACAATTTATTCTTTTTCTCTAGGGACAAGACTTTAATGAAATTGCAGACATATGCATTTCCCCATACATTCCAGCGTGACATTAGCATCCTTCTCAACAACCACGTCTGACTCTTATTCAATTGTGACCCTCAACCACCACTGAGCATTTCTACAAAATGATTTTGGGACTGTGTAGCTGCAAGTTCTTGCAGAATGCAATTTTGAAACCTAAAGCTGATGAGGAAGAAGTGGGACATAAAAGCTGTACTCTTCAGAAGAATTTTCCTTGAAAGTCAGGATGAGAACTTCTGTGGGGATGTAATTTTTTCTCTGTGTACCTTATAAATGCATCAATGAAGGTTTAAGCCACTAAATAGAAGCAGAATTTGGTGCATTTCATTACAATGGCTAGAAGATCAGGACTGCAGCCAAACTGGAATGTCCAAAAATACTTTCAGCCACATTTAGATGCTAGAAGAGCATATAGAGATGCAGAGACAAGACTGAAATCAAATAGCATTCTTTTAAGAAATTCGTGTGACATCTGGCTGTGTTCTTATCCTCTTGATTTTTCCAGCTGGACGGTAAGAGCTCTGACAAAATGAGTGCGCTTTTTTTTTTTCTTTTTTATTCTTTCCAAATAGCAGCATTCCCAGCATTTTTAGGCAGCCTGGAACACACATTTTCCAGGATAACCTCCTAGTTACATGTAGGTACCACTTACTTTTCTGATTCCAGTTGTCTTTTCAGTACCAAAACAAAACCTGTTATCTTGTGTTCATGTAACACCATAAGCACACAAAGACTTTGGAATCTGAATTACTGGAGGAAGGCTCAGGTGAAAGTTTAAATAGGGAAAAGGAAGAACAGGAAGGCTGACAGGCTGTTAAAAGAGGATGTAAATAACACTAATCTCCATGACATTCACAGCATACAGATCTACCTGCCAAGGCTGTAGGAGACTAATAAGACACATAATAGATCCAGCCCAGGAGACAGAGAGTCACAGAATGACAGAATGTTTTCGGCTGGAAATGGACCTTAAAGATCATCTTGTTCAAACTGCCCTGACATGGAAAGGGACACCCTTCTCTAGACCAGGTTGCTAGACCAAGTCAACCCCATCTACCCGGAGTGACCTTTTCTGTTGCTGTACTCTAGAATGAAAGGGACATTAAAGATCTTCTTGTTCCAATTCCCCTGCCAGGGGGAATAGCTGAAGTGCTGAGAGAATTTGGTTTGTTCAGCCTGGAAAAGAGAAGGCTTAGGGTGACCTAACTGTGGCCTTCCAGTACCTGGAAGGGAACCTACAAGAAAGATGGAGAGGGACTTTTTAAAAGGACATGTAGTGACAGGACAAGGGGCAATGGCTTCACACTGACAGAGGGTAGATTTAGATCAGATACGAGGAAAAAATTCTTTACTGTGAGGGTGATGAGGCACTGGCACAGGTTGCCCAGAGAAGCTGTGGATGCCCCAACCCTGGAAGTGTTTAAGGCTATGTTGGATGGAGCTCTGAGCAACCTGACCTAGCGGAAGAAGTTTCAGCCCACATATCTTGTGCTATATCCTAACATTAATATAACAAAAGGGATGAGGCAGAGCAGGTTTTATAGCCTGTTAACAGTGCCTTACCTTCCTCGTCTGTGTCATCTTCCAGGTCAGCGAGAGTTGGAGCATTAGGCAGAGTGTACATAGAGGAACCCCCAAGCCGACACAGCTTCGAGACGCTGTTAATCACCATGGAGCCCAGGGGCATTGGGGTATCTGCAACAAGACGGATCATTAATCACATCCAGTGTCAGGAAAGCATGGGAGGTATTTATTTTCCTCCAGACAGCAAACTCTGTGGGGTGAAGAGATGGTTATACCCAGCAGACCTGGACACTTAAGTTAAACTCTACAGGAGCAAAAATGAGGCTTTTTCAAACACGGACTCGCACTTAGATGTGATGCAACACCATCTCAGAGCTGTAAAGGTATGAGCATTACATTGCGGGCAAAGACCGTGCTGCAGCTGTTAGCTCAGTCCCATGAAAAATTAAAAATCCTGGCTACAAGATTTCAGCTACAGCCTCTTCCTCAAGACTCTTTTCCCTGCTGCTGCCCTTCCTGTCAGACACCACCCCACACATTCACAGCTTACTAGGAAGCTTGTCCTCTTCCACTCCATGTACCTGCTCAGGGTACATCCTCTTGCCAGTTGTCAGTTCCACAGAGGATTTTATCAGTGCATCAACATGTGGGTGCTCCTGAAAGAATGCTTCAGGACTTGTCACTTGTCCCCGTTTCTGAGGACTCAGACTGTTACCAGACATCAAGGCAGCAAGCACCCTGTTCAGCCATGTGCCAGTGTGATGGGTCTCAGAAGGCACTGCTGGATGTTCACTCAAACAAGACAGTTGTACCAGCAGCCTTGGTCTCTGCGCACTTGTGAACCCTGAAAACAAGACTTCTCAGAGCTTACAACACATCAAATCCTGCTTGAAACATGACGGGAGTCACTGCAGGTGCTAAAGCACTGATGTCAAGTGTCTCTGAAATGTCATTTGACTTCCTGAGGAAGACCCTTCATTTGACACCCATCTCCAGAAGTGAGCAGTGTCCACAGCCCTATTTGAGAACCCTGCCTGAAGGCAATGAGAGCCAGGATAAAAGCTGCAGAGTGAACAAACTACCTGATTTTTGCCAAACAAGGATGGAAAATGAAACTTGGACTTTAGCTGGTGGAAAGCAGAATCAGGCTCCAACATGTACATACACATTTTAATGAGAAAGAAGCATTATCAGAGAGTGACTCTTCCTGCTGATTTATGATAGGATAATGAGCTACAGCTGTTTCTCTCTCCATGAACTACAGAGGGAGTTAAGGTATGAGGTTTAAATGACACACCTAAATCTGAGTGTCAACAGATGGCCAGTGTATTACAGAACAGTATTTATGTCGTGAATAATTAGTTTCTTGCCAGTGTTCAGCGTATGCACCTCTTCTGTGGGAGCCCAGAACATGCAATCAATAGATTTTGCCCTGAGAGATGCGTATTGATTGTGCAGGAATTAAGTCTGAAATTAAAGAGATTCTGCAAAGGATGGACTGACTGCAATGAATTGAGGTTGTCAATGGAGAGAAACACAGGGACTCACCATCGGTCTTCACACTCCAGGTCATCTGGAAGCCATCAGTCATCAGATAGAAGTTCTTTAAATCCTCTGGTAATACACAAGAGTTTTTCTGCAAATCACAATCAAAGTGTTATGGGAAAATGCAAAACATGCCTCAAACCCTAAGAACAACTGAAAACTGGTACAGAAATATTTGCCACCAAGTTTTTTGCTTAACTCTAAGGTGACTCAAATCAGTTTAAATACCTCATTCTAAAGCCTTGCAAGAAAACTGCATATTTCTTGGGACTCTCCTAGTCTTAACAAAGGTAGCTTGGGAAAATTTCACAATGAGCAGTTAGTCATCACAAAATTATTACAGAATTGTTCCCCAGCTGAGACACTGTATTACTTTTGAGATTAATAGCCACTCCAAGCTCACATAAATCAGAACAATCAGCTTTTTCATATATACAGCCTACAAGAGCAGGGTTTTGCTTTAAGTGAAATCAGACTAAACTTACCTGTTCCACTAAAGCATGTACAATATTAGCACAATGACTCTTTTCTTCTGAGGGATTTCAGTTCCAAGTAGGTGAAAGAAGCATGGACTCAAAAGCTGCACATACTCAAGTAGATTTGATGTTTCATTTAACAAAAAGTATGTATGCAAACACATGCAAAGCCAGACTCACAAACCTGCTGGTCTGGCTTCATCCCTCCAAACTTCAGTGCGTGGCTGGGGCTTCTAAGCCTGCTTCCTTCTGAGCCAGCAGTGAAAGAAGCAACCCCAGCGAGCTCAAGTTTCTCAGAACCAGAACACTTCTCCTATACCTGTCTTGGTTGTGGAAGGAGTCTTAGACTCTTCAGTTAAGCAGCTAATACAAGGAAGGAAGGATAAAGGCTTAATCCTCAGAAAAAAAAGAAGCCCAAAGAGCTATAGGCATTTGTAGACACCACTCCTGGGAATAGGACTGGCTGTAGACCAGCAACCCTCTTGCTGGAGTGTCAAGTACACAAAATTAAACAGAATGGAAGCCTGACAGTTTTAATAACACAAGCAACAAGCACGACTAAAGGAGTTACTTGTTGGTCAGTTTGTAACTGTTTTAGAGGAAGAACTCATTGACTCCAGTGAGTTCAAATTTAAAATAATCACACTCAAGACTCCAAAAGAATCAGACATCAAAACTCGGAGAGGGTCCGATGATGGAGGTTCCACAATCTGTGCATGTTGACTTGTCTAAGGGCTGCACCACTCTCCTTGTGGAAAAGCTTCATTAAATAAAGACAGAATATTCTATTAACCACTAGCTAAAGAAAAGGAAGATGCACATGCAGTTCAAGTAGCTCTGCTTCACTTGGGACATGAATTTTTAACATGTCAAGAGAAGCTTATGTGATTCTCCCCCACATCTTCAACTTACATATATCCAGTTGTCTTTCCTGATGTTGCCTCAATGTATCTATCCAGCAAGAGCAACCTGCTGGCTGAGCAAGGGAAGGTGCTGGTCTCCTGTCCACATGCCCTCCCTCCCCTAGAACCAGAGCAGCCTTTCTGCCTGTTGAAGCCTTATGCACAGCCACTTTCTTTGGGTTGTTACAGTCTCTGTCCCCTCAGCTGGGGTGTACACACTATGTAGGACCCCCTAACCTGCCCACAACCTTGTGCATGATAGCTTACTTTCTGAACACAACCATTAATGTTGACTGACTGCTACTGATGAGTCCCAGACACTAATGGCTTTGCAGCTTGCAATAGGGCAGGTCACTTTACTTGCCTCATCGAGCAGCCTGGTCACCAGCACAGAGCTTTCCTAACCCAGTTAGGGAAAATCTTCAGGGTCCACAGGTCTTAAAGCAGATAACCTGAAACTGTAGACACTGCTTTGAGAAGAATTTACTGTCCTTCTACAAAAACCTGCTGATGGCTGAGGACCTGGTGGTAAGTTTAAGATGATTACTAAACCACATGGACATATCTGAAGTTCTTCAAATGCCTTTAACAAACACACCTTCTTCTGTGGGTTCTCCTCAGTCCTAAATATTTATAATTTCATGCTGTGCTTTCATCACTTCCAGTTTCAAGCTGTAGCTGTAAGCACAGTGACTATGGCTAAAACTATGAAGAAAGAAAAGTATGACAGAGACCTTCTACAAAGCTTCAGAAGAGTACAAATAGTTTACATAATACTTTCAATACATTTCAAATCCCCCAATTTTAACTAATATATTGCAGCAGTAAAAACATGCATGTGAATGGATCTCCTGGCTTCAGTGGGTGTTTTTCTCCAAGCAGGAGAACCAGATCCACTGGGATGACAAAACTTAAGATTTTAAAACTTCTGCTGTAGTATCCACATAAATACTGCTACAACTCAGGCACGGGCCAATTTAGCAAATATAGCTGACTAAGACAAGGGAAAAATCACATCTGAACAGGTTTTCTACTCTGAATCCTCCTTTTGAAAAAGATCAACATGTGCATGTTTCTGCAGATGGCTGCTCTCCCAATTTATTTCAGAATTCTCTTAACCATGTCCCTCTGCATGAGTTTCCAAATGATGGTGCAAAATATATGGGTAGAAAATGCAGTACCAGAGCAGGTCTGGGGTCTATAGGAAAAGGCCTGTAAATAGAAAGCTTCATTAACACCCATCTCTCTCATCTGATTGCTTGATCTGTCATATTATGCTTAGCCACATGACCATAGGACATCAGAACAGTAATCTTCTGACAGCAGTCAGAGGAAAAAGCCACTCTGTATTAAAAATGGCTTATCAAACTCTGTATTCCTCTTGCTCAACTGGTAGTTCTTGGGGTTGTGATCTCCAGCCCCATAAAATACACTATTCCTAAATAACATGTCAGGATTGGCTTAACCACAGCCCTGGCAAGCAGCTGTTTTCATTCCAGTCATCTGGTTACACTCATCAGCTCATAAAACAAAATATCCCAAGTGCCAAATATGGTGCATGAAGTCTATTCCTTTTGTTTGTTCTTCGTAATATCCCCAAATAGTCTCCCAAGAAAGCACAGTCCATTGAGTACAGAGAAAAATATTAGAACCAGGCTAGTTTTGCTGCCAGGACCTGATTAGAACTGGATCCAAAGCTAAAAACCCTGACATACGGCAGTTCACTTGAAGCGTAGCTGAAACAATGCCTCTCAAGAAATATACTAAAGAAACAGAAGCAATCAAAACATATAGCTCTAGAGAGACTTCTCTAAAAACATGAATGAGTTTTATTCAACTTCTGGGAGAGAAGGAAGGCATTCATGTCACTTCTCAGGGCTTCCAAGTATCAGACCACGTCAGGAACCACCTGTCTCTCTCCCTATTGTCCTGCAATTTCATGTTGGTTTGCCTTAGCTGCCACTGAATGCTAATGTTAATTTATGTAACATACTGAGATGTTCTTGTTGCACCCTTAATAAATCTGACCCAGGGGGCTCCCAGAAGATCACCTTGATTTTCTGGGGCTGGAGTAGACTTGATCCTCCCTGCTCCAGAGAACAGGATTTAAAAGTTCTCTTGAGAATATTGTTGTGCAGCCAGTTTTTCAATATATTATAAAGCTTAACAAGAGGGGGAACACTGTGTAAGAAACACTATCTACCTCCCAAAAGTCCTCCAGCATGTTCCTCATTATTCAGCTTGAAGAAACACAGTTTCCTCATGTGCTGGCTATGCTGGATCCACTTCCCCATCTCTCTCACAGTCAGAGCCACAAGGCAAGCTCAAGATGGGTAGACCCTGTGCTCATGGGGATCAGGGATGACAGGCTTGGCTAATGCTAAGGGAGGACAAGAAGGATGCCAAGAAGGACCATTGAAGATGTGCATCCTGCATGCATACTTGGGAGTCAAAAGAGATGCACTAGAAGCAATGAGGATGACATTCCAGATACGTGCTGGAAATACTACACAGTAGAGAGACAGCAGCTCAGGAGGTTCTGGATTGTGCGTAAGAAGGGTTTGAATGAGGAACCAGGAAACTACAGGCTCGCCAGCCTGACCTCAGTGCTGGAAAAGCTCATGAAGATCTTCTTGAGTGCCCATCACATGGCATGTACAGCAGATCCAGGGGATCAGGCCCAGACAGCATGGGTTTGTGAAAGGCATAACGGCCTGACCCGATCTCCTTCTACAACAAGGTAACCCTCTTAATGGATGAGGAAAAGGCTGGGGATGTGTCTGCCCAGACTTCAGTAAAGCCTTTGACACCATTTCCCACAACATTTTCCTGGACAAATTGGCTGCTCATGGCTTGGATGGGTACACTGTTTGCTGAAACTGAAATCCCTGCCCAATGAGTGCCTGTGAATGGCATTACATCCAGCTGGGGCCAGTCACTAGCAGTGTTCCTCAGGGCTCTCTGTACTGGGGCCAGCCCTGTTACTTTTATTGACAGTCTGAATGAGGGAATCAAGTGCACCCTCAGTCAGTTTGAAGACAATGCCAAGCTGGGCGGGAGTGTTGATTTGCTGGAGGGCAGGAAGGCTCTGCAGAGGGATCAGGACAGGCTGGATCCATGGGCCAAGGCCAAGTGTGTGAGGTTCAACCAGGCCAAGTGCTGGATCCTGCCCTTGGTCACCACAACCCCCTGCAGCTCCAGGCTGGGATGGAGTGGCTGGAAAGCTGCTGAGTGGGAAAAGACCTGGAGGTGCTGGTTTTCAGTGGCTGAACATGAGCTGGAGTGTGCCCAGGTGGCCAAGAAGGCCAATGGCACCAGGCTTGTGTCAGCAATAGTGTGGCCAGCAGGACCAGGGCAGTGCCCATCCCCCTGTGCTGGGGGCACTGGTGAGACCACACCTCCAATCTTGTGTACATGAGTTTTGTTTCCTCACAGCAAGAAAGACATTTAGGGGCTGGAGCATGTCCAGAGAAGGGAACGGAGGTGGGGAAAGGTCTGGAGCACAAGTGTGATGAGGAGTGGCTGAAGGAGCTGGGGGTATTCAGACTGGAGGAGAGGAGGTTCAGGGAGACCTTCTCACTCTCTACCACCAGAAAGGTACTGAAAATACCTGAAAGCCAGGTGTGGGTCAGGCTTTTCTCTCAAGTTACAAGTGAGAAGGACAAGAGAAAATGGTCTAAGGTACCTCTGTGTCCCTCTAACAAAAAGCAATTTTCTATTTTTTAGAAAACCAAAACCATTATGTGAGTGATTGATTTTTCTTCTGGTTGAGGCAAAACAGAAAATGTGATTCAGACACTGCACCAGAGTGCCTCCTACCGGTATTTTAGTGTAACACCTCTTTCTAAAAACTGCATGTGGAGGGGAGTAGGGCCATTGCCAGCCTCATTTTAGGAGTGGGAAAGGGTTCATGATGCACAGTTATTAGCACTGGTTTTCTGATGACCAGGTAACTCTGTCTCTACTCCATCTTCTATTGCTTGTCTCTCTTTCTTGGGGAGGAGGTAACATCTAAGTAGGTTTAAATACGAGGAAACATTGAAAAATTATCTGGTTTTATTAAAATATATTGAACTGCTTACAATTTTTGGGGAAGTGATGCTTTACCCATGTAAATACACTTGGCAATCATATACCTTAAATATTTTTGTAAGTGTGCTGATTTCCAATAAATTCTTCAGGAGCGATTTCAAGCTTGATTTCCTGAAGTGTAGCACTTAACAGCTCTTTCTGCCTTGAGAAAAATCTCTTCTGCTTTCCTACTGTCTTACTGCACTAACTCCTGTCACAAAGCTCAGCTTCCCCTGCAAAGCTTCATGGCATCTACGGGACACTAAATAAGCTTAAGATTTAAAGATTTTTAAAATTTCAACAAGGTAAGATTTTAAAACACTGTAGTATCCAGTTACATAGTGGCACAGCACAATTTAGAAAACATGGGTGATGGAAACAAGAAATGCATATTGCAAGCATAAATAGAATATTATGTTAATTAATAATTAATAATAATTTTTAAAAGGTTTATTTTCTTTTATGAACTTCTAAACACTTGAATCTTTTTCTCAGTAAAAAAATCTTTCCCTTGCAAAACTGAAATAGGACAGGAAAAATTAATTCCATTAAAAAATAATCTAAAGAACAAAGCTTTTATTTGGTGAGTCTCAGTATAGAGAGAAGTTTTTGGGGGAAGAATAATGTAATTTTGGGAACAGTTTCACCAGTTTTTCCTACATCACAGAAGAAGTCCTGCAAATACTTTCATAACCACAGATGTAGAGGGAAGTTAAAAATACATACTCTGACAAAATCTTGTTAAAAATCTCAACCACAGAGAAATGATTATGTGCATAAGTATTGCCACCTAGTGGCCAAAACCCCGATAAAAACAAACATTGTACTCAAATTCAAGAAAGGTTAAGTTTGAGGAAAAATTAGGTACAAGTTCATCCTGGAAGGGCTTTGCGAATTGTTGAGTGCATTGCACTTAATCATCACGGCAGGACATTTTGTCCTGCAATTGTGAAGACTGGGTTAGATTTAGACTTCATCCCCAGAACTCAAGAGAAAAAAAAAAAAGGAAAAAAATCCAGTTACCTTTCAATTTGAGATGAGAACTTGAATTTGTCAGGGCAACTGGAACCAAAACCAAAGAAACAGACAGCCAAGTCCTTGACTATTAGAAGTCCAGCTCAACTGTACTCACTTATTTTCAACATTTACTTCACAATTGACTTAAGTCTATTGCTGGGCGGGGGGAGCAGGAACTGAAATTTTGTTCTGGCTTTTCTTGAATGAAGTGCTTTGGCTACAGCATTTGTTTGGCTTTACAAGAATAGCTCAGATTTGAAATAAGCCCATTTTAGTTTAGAGGAGAAGCAGCATCTGAAAATGAGAGGAATGAGCACCGTGTCCAGGAGAAGCAGTCCTCTCTAGTCAACAGAAGAATGAGCAAATATCACTCTGTGTTCCCAGACCTGAGCTGGCTCACAGTCATGGTGCCTCAAACTTTCCAGCCCAGTTAACCCAACACCTGAACAACAGCTACAGGAAACCAGGAATCAGTTTACACAAACCTGAAAAACAGGACATTTCTCCCTGACCACAATTGCTGGCTACTGGACAAGTTTCAGTAACTAACACACAGGTTTACATCACATACATTCTGACCCGGACAGATAAATTCTTGACAAATGTCACTAATTGGAATAGGGCATTACCAAAACTAGTGCAAAACTTTTCCTTATTGTTTAGGAAAACCAGTAAATGGCAAGGTGTCAAAGGGGAAGGTCTTTTGTGCAGTGGTAACAAGAGTAGTTGCTGGGAGCATTTGCTTTAGGCCACAGCCAGGGTTGGAGCAGAGGGAGGATGATTCACTCAACTCCATCCTCTGCCATGTCCCTTTCCAAAGGCCAGAGAGCTTCTACTGTCCCATCCCTACACAAGTGACACCTACCAAGCACTTATTCCACCATGGCCATGGGATTAATGAAGATACATACATTCCAAAAGGGGAGTAAAAATGACACCTCTGCCCACAAGAGTCGCATTAGAGTTTTCAGGAGCCCTCTGATCACACAGGCTGATGCAGTAAGGTCAGATAATGCAGAGTGAAGGTAGCGCATGTCCTTCACAGTCTTCTAGAGGCAATAGGACATGCCCTGGCCAAAAGATTGGGCTGGATTGCCAAAGTGGAGGTGAAAGAAAGGGATATAAGAAATTGAAGCGAATGGCTGAGACTAAAAAGAGAAACAGATAACTGGAACAAACTGGGTAGCTCAGTGTTATTTGCCAGCTTGAGGCGTTTACCTTTAATGGCCATGGATAACAAAGCACTGCTTCATTTTGTTTGAAAGGGAGTTGGAAAATGTTTTCAGACCTGAGTCAGAAAAATGTTTGTTCCCCGCTGAGTCACCACTATAGCTGCCTACTACAGTTACGTGGTTTCTTTTTAGAGCTGTCATCCTGAATGTACCCACACTGATGTTGTTTCGCTAACAGATCAGGTGCACGCGACAGCCTAAAAGAGTGATACCTGATAAAGAAAAAACCAACAACACCTGTTTAGGTTGCACTGTACATCAAACTTTGTAACAAGCTGTCTCACAAATAAACACAAGGTTGCCATTGCATCTGACATTCTCCGTGGGCTGCTGCACATTCAGACTGACCTTACTGCAGTTTTATCAGGAAAATACTCACTTGCTCCCAAGAAACGATTGTGTGGCGTTCAGCTGGCTCCTTTTCCACAAACGTCACTTCAGCAACTCCTGGAGAAGTCTCTGAAAGGAAAAGAGGAGCATGTTTGCAGCTGGCATGGGTGATGCCAACGCTGTGAGACAGACAATTTTGCAAATTAATCTGAGTGACAGACAGGGGAAAGGCATTAATGACTGCAAGCATTGTGCTGGTGACTGAGCAGTCACTTCTTTTGTCTGTAACTCTACTCAGCATGTCTTGGCATGAGGATGTCTAGTGCTGCACAAAATGTTATCCTTTCAATTTTTTTATACATATATATGCACATATCATGATATATCTACACAGTGATTTAGTATGTGGCATTCTGCCCCAGGGTGGGAGGGGTTGGAACTAGATGATCTTTAAGGTCCCTTCCAACTCAAACCATCCTACGATATAAACACACACAATTTGTCTTCAAGGTGTGATCTTTTGCAGAAGTTTCATGGAAAAAAAAAAATCCGTGATGGGTTCTGAGGCAAACTCTTACAGGAAGATGAATCTTTCTTTGTAAGCATGCCCTGTGGTTTCTGTTGGGTGGGATATCCTCAGTTTGGGACAAGATGTAGTGCAGTGCTGCTGTGAACTGCTAACAACCCTATTCCACAAGGATAGGCACACTTCAGCTCTGGATTCAGTGGGTTTGGACAGACAGAACCCGATCCTGCTGAAGGGACCTGCATGAGCAAACATCAGCTCTCTGGAACCCCAGTTGGACAGAAGAAAATTTGTTATGAGCACTGAGCTTGTAATCTATAAAAATCATCTGAATATTTTATGGGAAAGAATGCTATATAAATCTAAGATACTAATCCACATGGTGCTTTCAGGTGTGCAATGGCAGAACAAACTCCCTTATACTTATTTTATAATGTTTTTCTTCATCCACAGCCAACTGAAATAATTCCCACTGAGATAATTCTCTTTGGATCAAGTCCAGAAAGGCTACTAACTTGCTGTGGGAACTGCAAGCCCAGCAGACAGGGCCATGGAATAGAAGTGATAACTATGCAGGGCTTTCAAGACTGGCTCTGCTGTGAAAGTACTGGCCCCTAAAGCGGTCACACACATTATAATTTGCTTTCTGGTAAAACATACACAGTGCACCAGACAGGAAAAGCAGGCACTAGAGAGCTTTGGTTTGTTTTTTATCTTCAATGCCAGGCTTTTAATTCTATCAGTAGCATTGTCCTTGTCTTTTCTGTTGGTGGAGGAGTGGCACTCAGTTTCAGGAAGCCTAAACTTACAGTTGGAAATACTGATTGGTATATTGTCAGATAATTGAAAAGATAAGACATGGCATCAGAAAAACAAACTCCAAGTTAAAGATGCTAAAAAAAAAAAATCATAGTTGGTCACATAGGTAAATTTGTCTGGCCAAGGGGGACCCCCAACATACAGAAGACTCTGATATAACTTCTGGTAGGTGGGTCCAAGGCGGGGCAATCTGTCTCTTGCTCAAATATAAGCTGTCTGAACAAGAGAGTGGAATCAATAACCTAACTGTTCTTTTCCATCTAAGATATGCAAACCTTATGACAAGTTGAGGAGATTGTTATTTCTGTGATCAAAGAGAACATCAGGGATGTTTAATTCATCATGCACAACTGCTTGGCTGGGATGACAGAAGATTAAATATCATAGCAGTCAAAGAAGATGTCTAGGAACGAGAGAAATGCAACTTCTAAAGAGGTCTGAACCAAATCCAAGATCAAAAGAAAGAGAAATTCCATCTTAAAAGCCCGAATAT
Organism: Gymnorhina tibicen; assembly: GCA_013399875.1. NCBI lineage: Eukaryota > Metazoa > Chordata > Aves > Passeriformes > Artamidae > Gymnorhina > Gymnorhina tibicen. The sequence continues at coordinate 277,946 of VXAZ01001123.1, forward strand.
TGTATTAAAAATATCCTGTGGGTAAACTGAAGACCATGTTTAACAGATGTGTGTAGGTATGGATGGGAGCTCCACTGAAAATTTAGGGTTAACTTTGCCATGAGTTGCTTTTTCTTCCAGATGGAAGAAATGAAGAAGCCACCTTGGTGGCACCTACATAGAGGATAAAGCTTAACTACTTCAGGCAACTCCACCCTATTAATTACTCTGAATCAAGATAATAGTAAACTCTGCCCTATTTTTAGGACATTTCATCCGGAGGCTTGCAAAAGCACTTTGCAGAATCAGAAAATCAGAAAGAATCAATGTAATGGTGTGACACGGCTGAAGCAGGAAATCACAGGATTTTCAGTCTTTACAGTACTGCTAACACTGCCTATAAGTTGGTTAAACTCTCAGCATAATTGTAAAATGTCTCAATAGTTATGTTCTTATCTAATAGAGAGTGCTAACAGTGAAGTATGGTTCTGCCCTGGGCAGTCCAGAAGAGCTAACACCTTCCATTCTGACTTAGTTATGAATAATAAATCTTTCTGAAATTTTCTATTACTCACAGAACTTCAGCAAAATGAATCATATTGGCAATGGGAAAGATCTCTCCCTTTTTTTCCTCAAGTTATAGCCTCCACAATGCTTGTGAGAAATATCCCTCCTCGTAGAGACTTCCACAAAGACTAAAGTTAAAAAAAACCCCTCAAACCAACAAAACAATGTCTGATTTTACTTTACAGTACGCAGAAAATATCAAGTAACTTCATGAGACTTTCTAAAAGATTTAAAGTAAGATAGTTTCTAGTACTACTAACTACTGAGCAAAGCATTGTTCTGAATGAGATACCCTTTGTTATTTGAAAGAAACAAGCACTGAACAGACTGGTAATGTTTCCCAATTAGCTAAGCAATTCTAGTTAATTTGGTGGCACAGTTGAAATGCCTTGGACTACTTCAGTGGAAAAAATGTGCCAAATTCCCAGAAGGTGTGGAGAGACAGAGAAAAGAAGTGGAGTGAAACATCACTGTGATGGAGGTTGCTGTATTGCACAATACAAGTTGTCAGAGACACAGAGAGAAAAACAAGAAAACACAAACCAGGAGACACTTTCCATGTGGTAGGGATGTTACAGGACTTTCAGAGCCATATCTGCATTGCCATGTCTTGCTGGTGTAGACAACACACCTACCCAAAACAATTTATATGGCAACATTACATTTGGACACAGTTCACATCTCACAGCTCTCACACACCTGAGGGTGGTGAAAATGTGGGCAGGGCTAGTCATTTTTAAAAAAGAGCTACTTCAAAGAAGCTTTTGCCATGATGATGATCATCAGTTTCACTCACAGAATAGAGGGATAATGTTATCCTGACCCTACAAGTAACAAAACAAACAAACAGAAAAAAGAAATCCACCCACCCCTCCTCAAGAAGTCCAATAAGTCAGTATGACAATGCTGGTAAGAGATTGATGGTGAAATCCTGTCATCACTGAAGCCCAGAGAAAGAATTTAGCCCATATCTTTTAATCTCATCTGTCTGAGCAGCTATCCAAACCCACGTACAACTATAGATACACTGAGGTTATCAGGTGAAACTCACTGTCCTGTAATACAGCATTGGGATGAGGTAATTACACAGCTCACTTTTGGCTCTAAAATTCCCAGCAAGAAATTCCAGGACTGCAATTTGTAATCTTGTACACATGGTTTAGGAGAGATGTACAGCTTTCCAGCCTTACAAATAGGGCAGTCCTGTGCTCTGTGCTGCTGAGGTATGAAAGGTCTAATGCTGAAATCCTTTGCACATGCAAATACTTGCACAAATCCTTGTGATTCCACTGATTCGAATAAAGTTTTGTCTGAGAATCCTTCCTCTGGATGCCTTGCAGTCCTGCTGAACTTCAAAGGGAGCTGAAGGGATGCAAGAAGACTCAAGATCTGAGCAAAAGCCGGAAGTGGCAAGCGGGGCATTTGGTGGAACAAGTCTCACAGTGTGGGAATGAGCTGCAGGGCAACTGTTCATGGGGATCTGATCCCAAGCAGATTCACAAATTGGCCTTCTACCAGAACACTGCACCAACTGAACTCCCCTCCATGGGGCACACTCCCTGCTGACCCCACACTACCACAAAAGATCAGATCTAGGCACAAGTTACACATGAAGGGTGTGTGGAAACCTCATAGACACCTTCCCGTGTCTGAAGGGGACCTACAGGGAAGCTGGAGAGGGACTCTTCTTTGGGAACTGCAGTGACAGGACAAGGAGTAATGGGTACAAATTGAAAGAGGAGGAATTTGGGTTGGGTATTAGAAGAAAATCTTTACTTTGAGGGTGGTGAGACACTGGCAGGTTTGCCCAGAGAGTTGGGGATGTCCCTCCCTGGCAATGTTCAAGGCCAGGCTGGATAAGGCCTTGAGCAGTCTGGTCTAGTGGGAGGTGTCCCTGCCCATGGCAGCAGGGTTGGGAGTGGATGATCTTTGCGGTCTCTTCCCACCTTGTAACACTAAACGATTCCATGATTTTGCATAAAATACCACCTTCTCCTCCTCTGATGTTTATGAAACTCTTAAGTCGAGAGATTCGGGATTCCTGCCGTTGCTTCCAGAAACAAGGATGTGTCTGTGTGCGTGCAGGGACTGCTCAGCTAAGCGATTCACAGGAGGGGCCGTGACAGCATGGTGTCTCCCCCCACCCCCGGCCTGCCCCCGGTCCCGTGGGGCTGTAGCTCAACGCCACTCACCCAATATCTTTGTGACGCCCAAGGTGAGCTTGTCCAGGTAGGGCTTGATGCTGGTGGGGGGTTTGTCCTCCATCCTCCGCGGGACCCTCCTGCCTTTGCCCAGCCCGGCAGAGAACAATGCCTTTCTGTCCTTCCTTCTGCCCCGTAGCCGCGGCGTGCGCTGGGAGTAGTAGTTTTTCCGGGCGGTGCCCCGGTCGACCTATGGGGCGGCTGGCGTTCAGAGGACCACGATTCCCGGCATGCCTCGCGCCCTTCCGTGTGCCTCCGGCGCAGGCAGCCAATGGGCGGCGAGCGCCGGGGGGGGCGGCAGGGGTATACGGGGAGTGGCGGCTGTTTCAAGATGGCGGCGGCGGNAAACAAAAGTGACCTGGGAGAGAAGGGAGGGTCGTAAATCCTCTTCAGTGTGACACAGCTGTGAAATCCCGGGGCAAGTAAATATATAGAAAATGGGGAAACTGCATTCAGGTTATGGGAGCTTGTAAGGGAATCAGTAGAGAGAATGAGGTTGTACAGCCTGGAGAAAAGGAGGCTCAGGGGTGACCCTATCGCACTCTACAATACCTGACAGGGTTGGTTGTAGCCGGGTGGGGACTGGGCTCTTCTCCCCGGTGATGAGTGACAGGATAAGAGGACACAGTTTTAAGCTGCTCCAGGGGAAGTTTAGACTGGACATTAGCAGGAATTCCTTCACAGAAAGGGTGACTGGGCATTGGAATGGACTCCCCAGGGAGGTGATGGAGTCACCGTCCCTGGAGCTGTTTAGGAAAGACCAGACCTGGCACTCAGTGGTTGACACGGTGGTGTTCAGTCATAGGTTGGACTTGATGATCTCAGAGGTCTTTTCCAACCTCATTGATTCTGTGATTCTTTGAAAATGAGGCTAGAGGCTGAGCAGGGAGGAGATGTGTCTTTTGTGACTGGCACCTAAGCTTGACTACAAGCACAACATTTTGGGTGAGCCTGTGTGGAACTTGGAGGGCTCCGTCTGTGAGGGGTGAGTGTGAGGCTGGGGTGGCTTCATCTGCAGAGACCTGCAGGCTCCCATTGTGGGAAACTACCTGGGGCTGGACACGTAGATGGAGTGGGTGGTGGCTGTGGTGTTGGGAGCTCAGCGTGTACAAACCTGGTTAGAGAGAGATGCGCTCCTGTGGCTCAGAGAACCAAGAGCTGGCATTGGTGTTTGGGCTTGTGTGGCTGAGTTGGAGGCTCAGTGACTTGAAGTCATTGGGGTAGAACTGACAGTCTGGCCTGGTGGAAATTTAGGAACTGACCGTTTAGCTCCAGCTATGAGGGGTTTGAGTCAGACTGAGAGTGGTATTTCAGCATCAGCTGGAAGTGATTGGAAAGAAGAGTATGTGTATGTGCTCTTTTATTTATATTTGACTGGACACCCACTGGTGTGCAAGTGAAATAGGCCAACCATCCCGTGGCCTTTTTAGGGAGCGCATTGTTATGATTTCCAATCTGTGTAAAGTGAAAAAGATTGTCTACAGCTTTTTCTGTGCTGTGAATGGGATGAAGGTTTGTGGCCACATATCAGATTTGCTGCCACACTGTCACTACTCTGCTCAGTTGTGAAAGTGTTGATGCATTTATATTGGCAGTCTATTTTTCTTAGTTAACTACTGCATAACAGGTTGTTTGCCATGTCTTAGTATGGTTTCCAAGCCCAGCAGTGGCCTCATGCATCATGGTATTCCAGGGAATGAAGTTCTTCCTGATGACCATTTCCATTCTACATGTTTTGGTGAATAGGCTGTATTGCCTCTAATCTTGAAAAAGTTTAAATTCTTAGAAAAGCACGTGGCACAATTTAAAAGTAATGGTAGTGTATGCTTTCAGAAGAAGAGGAGCGGGTGGGGAATTTGGTAGATTGGTTTNAGGTAAGGATACACCCCCGGCCTGCCCCCGGTCCCGTGGGGCTGTAGCTCAACGCCACTCACCCAATATCTTTGTGACGCCCAAGGTGAGCTTGTCCAGGTAGGGCTTGATGCTGGTGGGGGGGTTGTCCTCCATCCTCCGCGGGACCCTCCTGCCTTTGCCCAGCCCGGCAGAGAACAATGCCTTTCTGTCCTTCCTTCTGCCCCGTAGCCGCGGCGTGCGCTGGGAGTAGTAGTTTTTCCGGGCGGTGCCCCGGTCGACCTATGGGGCGGCTGGCGTTCAGAGGACCACGATTCCCGGCATGCCTCGCGCCCTTCCGTGTGCCTCCGGCGCAGGCAGCCAATGGGCGGCGAGCGCCGGGGGGGGCGGCAGGGGTATACGGGGAGTGGCGGCTGTTTCAAGATGGCGGCGGCGGCCGCCGGTGCGGGTGGAGGTGTTCGCTGGGGCCGGGGCTGTATCCTTACCTAGGACTCGGTGTGAGGGGACAGCGGCGGGAGAGGCCGCCAGGGGTGTGCGGGGCGGCCTGTCGGGGGGTTTGGCGTGGAGTGGATGCGGGGCTGTGGGTCGGGTGGGGTTCTGTGGCCGTGGCACAGGCTATGTGGGGGCTCCGCTGGCGAGTGTGGGGGGGCTTGGCCTGGGGAGAGGGATTGGGTATGTGCCTGTGTGTAGGGGNTTCACAGAAAGGGTGACTGGGCATTGGAATGGACTCCCCAGGGAGGTGATGGAGTCACCGTCCCTGGAGCTGTTTAGGAAAGACCAGACCTGGCACTCAGTGGTTGACACGGTGGTGTTCAGTCATAGGTTGGACTTGATGATCTCAGAGGTCTTTTCCAACCTCATTGATTCTGTGATTCTTTGAAAATGAGGCTAGAGGCTGAGCAGGGAGGAGATGTGTCTTTTGTGACTGGCACCTAAGCTTGACTACAAGCACAACATTTTGGGTGAGCCTGTGTGGAACTTGGAGGGCTCCGTCTGTGAGGGGTGAGTGTGAGGCTGGGGTGGCTTCATCTGCAGAGACCTGCAGGCTCCCATTGTGGGAAACTACCTGGGGCTGGACACGTAGATGGAGTGGGTGGTGGCTGTGGTGTTGGGAGCTCAGCGTGTACAAACCTGGTTAGAGAGAGATGCGCTCCTGTGGCTCAGAGAACCAAGAGCTGGCATTGGTGTTTGGGCTTGTGTGGCTGAGTTGGAGGCTCAGTGACTTGAAGTCATTGGGGTAGAACTGACAGTCTGGCCTGGTGGAAATTTAGGAACTGACCGTTTAGCTCCAGCTATGAGGGGTTTGAGTCAGACTGAGAGTGGTATTTCAGCATCAGCTGGAAGTGATTGGAAAGAAGAGTATGTGTATGTGCTCTTTTATTTATATTTGACTGGACACCCACTGGTGTGCAAGTGAAATAGGCCAACCATCCCGTGGCCTTTTTAGGGAGCGCATTGTTATGATTTCCAATCTGTGTAAAGTGAAAAAGATTGTCTACAGCTTTTTCTGTGCTGTGAATGGGATGAAGGTTTGTGGCCACATATCAGATTTGCTGCCACACTGTCACTACTCTGCTCAGTTGTGAAAGTGTTGATGCATTTATATTGGCAGTCTATTTTTCTTAGTTAACTACTGCATAACAGGTTGTTTGCCATGTCTTAGTATGGTTTCCAAGCCCAGCAGTGGCCTCATGCATCATGGTATTCCAGGGAATGAAGTTCTTCCTGATGACCATTTCCATTCTACATGTTTTGGTGAATAGGCTGTATTGCCTCTAATCTTGAAAAAGTTTAAATTCTTAGAAAAGCACGTGGCACAATTTAAAAGTAATGGTAGTGTATGCTTTCAGAAGAAGAGGAGCGGGTGGGGAATTTGGTAGATTGGTTTAATAGGTTTGGAAAACTGAAGCTTTCTCCATAATTTTTGAATAGACTCAGCTCAGCAAGGCAGGTTGTGTAGGTGAGCTGTACCCAGGTGTTGAATTTCTCCAATGGCTATCTCCGCTGTTGCACTGAACTTTAGCTGTGGTGGTACAAGGTTTATAATACTACACTCACCTTACTGGCCATCTTGAGAGGCACGTGGCAGTGGACTAATGTTAAAAGGTTGATGCTGGTGCTGTCCCCAGTCTTCACTCTGAGGCAAGGACCTTGGACCTGCTTATGAATCAGCCTCTGAATCACTGTGGTTTTCAGTCCAGCTGATTGATGTAACCTCCTCTAACTTTGAGTTATTCTAATACACTGGGCTGCAAAGCTTCACCAGGAGAGTGGTCCTGGTAGCTGGGGGGAGTAATAGCAACAGCCTTGACTAATCTTTGCATCCTGCTACTAGGAATCTATCCAGAACAGCTGGCAGTACCAGAGGCACACTCTAAAAGCAGAATGTTGTTTAGGCAAATCTTTTTTTTTCCTATAGCCATGTGTAGACATGCAGATTAACCATATGTCAGTTGAGTAGGAACTGCCTGTGCTGAAGTTCGTTGTTTCCTGAAGCAATGTGAGCTGAATGTACACTTCTCAGTAGCCTGCAGTTTGCTGTTGTGGTTGTGCTGACACAGCTGTTTGGGCTGGGCTGTGATCCAGACTCGGACTTTCGATCCACCTTGGTGCTCTTTGAAAAGAGAGTATGCACAGTGCCTTCCTCATAGAGTTTGTTCAGCTTCCTCGCCCAGTTCGTGCTATGCCCCCACAGTGTGTTCTGGCAGCTGGGGATTGCAGGCTGCAGCTCTCAAGTGAGAACAGAAATGCTCTCAGTGTTTGTAAAGAGAGCTGGCTTTGACAGCAGTACTTACTGAATGTGTTTTTAAACTGGTGTGAGGCTGATGAATGGTAATTGTTTACAAGTGATAAAGTGCATTGACAAGATCATAAGTGAGCCTGTGATCAAGCCTTTCCAGTGTGACAAGTACCAGTTGTGTGATGGACAGTGGGTGTTGACTGAAGTTGCTATCCACAGGGGGAAGCTCCTAGACTTTTCTTAATTTTCTCCACTGTGTGGTAACTTACTAAATTAAATTTTTGAGATGGTGTTATCAGAATCAAATTGTAGTTAAGGCAAGAGTTTGTATAGGGTCACTGAAATATTTTCAAAATTTTACTTTATTGTATGAATGCAGCTGCAAAACCTTAAATGCATTTATCTGTTCTCAGTACAGAAATTAGATAATAGAATTAATTGGCCAACCATAGAAGGTTGAGGAAAGTAAAGGGGTATAAACCAAAGATAGTGGAGGAGAATTTTGTGCCCCGTGCTTTTGTTTTCCACGTTAGTATTGCCCTGGTTTCAGCTGGAATAGAGTTAATTTTCTTCCTTGTACATGGTATGCTGTGTTTTGTATTTAGCATGAGGATAACGCTGATAACACGCTGATGTTTTGGATATTGCTCAGCAGTGCTTACCCGAAAACATGGACTTGGGTGACCCATGCTCTGCCAGTGAGCAGATGCAAAAGAAGCTGGGAGGGATCATGTCCAGGAGAGCTGACCCAAACTGGCCAAAGGGAGATTCCATAACAGAACATCATGTCCAGTACATCAGCTGGGGAGTGTTGGCTGGGAGCTGCCAGTTCCTGCTGGGGGAAGGGCTGGGCATTGGTCAATGAGCAACTGTATCGTGCATCACCTGTTTCTTTCGGATTTTAATCCTCTTTCCCTCTTTCCTTTACATTGCAATTAATATTATTATCCTATTTTATTTTATTTTGTTTCAGTTGTTCAGCTTTTCTTATCTCTACCCACGAGGTTTACTATTTCTCTCTGATTTCCCCCCCCCACGTGGGGCTGGGAGGTGGACAGGGAGTGGCTCTATGGTACTGAGTTGCTGGCTGGGGTTAAGCCACAAGAAGTATGTTAGTTATTTATGTGGGAATAACAATCTTTACATTCAGCTGAATGAAACTGCTGCTTTAAGGAAGACAGTATGGTCTTCCATAACTTCCCTGAATTATATTCACCCTTCCCTGAATTATATTGAGTCCTATTTTTAGTGGCTTCTAGGAGGCAGGGATTCAAGTTCAGTGACTGCTAACATAGCACAAATAATATGGTGCCTTGTTGCTTCTGATTTTTAAGTGTTTTCTGCGGTCAAGTAATTTAACAGTTAAACCTCTGGGATATTTGAAAGTTCTTGAAACTTCTTAAAGAAAATCAGTCCTCAGGCTTTTATGTATTACTCATCATGTGATGATCAGATGAGAATGACCAACTTCCTTTGAAATCTTCTGCATTTATCCACGTTTATGTTTCTTAGAATGTATTACCCAAAATGTATTTCACTGCAATATCAATAAACACTGATTCAGAATTTGCTTTCCCTACACATCAAGATGTTCCCTATATACCGATAAACTGTTTAAATTTAAATAAATATTATTACTTCATTATCTTAGTAATTGCTCTTGTAACTGGGGCTGGTGCCTGGGATCTGTTGCAAAGGTGACCTCTAAGATAATCTTTACAGGCTGAAAGGAAAGTGAAGAAGGAGTAAGGCCTTTTGTTTAGCAATCTCTGTGGTGATGATTTTTTTCTAACCAAGTTTTCCTTGCTTTCTTGCTCCCAAAGTGTTGACAGTTTGTTTTCTTATCAACAGCTGTGTAAAATTAAGAGACCAAATACTTCTTTTTACGGTCCTGTTTAAAGAGCCAAGCTTGCTCTCTTTTTATTTCCTTTGACAAAGCCACATGCAGCTTCTGAAGAAGAAGATCCACTGGTATCTGTTTCAGGTATGACATTCCAATAGACATAAACAAAGGTTTTTTCCTGTGGATGATAACATTTGCAATGTCTTTTCAGGTATGTGGTTTGTGTACATAACTGTGTGTAAGGTAGAGAGTCACTGTAAGTTGTAATGGGACATACACGATTGTAGCAGAGGAGTTATGCTCTGTGGCTTAGATAAGCATACTGTATAAGATGAATAGTTTCAGGGGAGTTGTTTCTGTTGCAGGTACAGCATGGCTTTATCCAATTTATAAGGCAAGCTGAATTTTTAATGTGGTCTCCAAGGAATGTTGAAGCATTAGAGGTGTTCAGGTCTTTTGTAAATTTTGAAGATATCAATTGAAATGAAGATTCATTGTGTACAGATAAAGCAATTATTTTTTTTTATTAGTTCTTTTGACCTTGATTTACTGAGTGCATACTTGTGTACATCGCTGGGGAAAAGATGAGTGTTCTTAGTTCCCCTTCAGAATTCTCTTAATTGTTTTCAAACACAGCTCTTAAAGTGACACCAGGTCCTGAAAACATATCTGGGGATGGTTAACTCTAGACTGAAGCTGTGTGTGTGTGTGATCCAGCAGTTACAAGTTTTGAGGAATTGTACTCTTCAGGTTTGGGGTAGTGTGGATACCCTTTGAAAGTACTGGCCAAACATCTCTGTTGAACTACAAAACATGCAGAGATTTTTAAGCCAGGCAATGTCGGATTGTTTTTCTCTGTTCCCTGGAAAGAAAGCAGTGATCCTAAATGATGGAAATTGATTCACTCTGGGAAGTTTTCTTCCAGTTCTGTGGAAGAGAATTTCAGGAACATTGTGTACGAGCATGGAGATGTTACAGCTTATAATTTAGTTCTTTCGCTTGAATTGCTGGTACACTTCAGAAATTCATTACCCAAATAAATGCAATCTATCTGCTAGTATGAAGTTAATAGTTTTTGTTCAAAACTTTTTGCACTTCTGAACAGACGAAATTCAACCCTTGAGGCAGTACCAAGAAGCTATGGGCTTTAATCTGGCCCTGGGAGGTTTTAGTATGAGTGTCAGTGTTGGTACTTTGTAATTGCAGCATCAGGATTTTCAGTGCTTTCATGTTCTTACCTTTTGTAGTGGTGATCTAATTCTAATTATGGCAGGAAGTGTTTGACAAATGATCTGTGGAGTGTGCGCTGCAGTGTTGCCTTACTCATATGCCTGGTCCTGAAGGGAATGAACAGCCTGAGCATCAGTAGGTTGGCTGCGTAACAGAAAAAGTGGTATTTTATTATATGAGTAGTACTTTTAACAGCTTTACTGCTGGTTGGTTCCTTACTGTCTTTGGGTATCAAAGCGGAAGCTCAGTTTTGTGCTTTTCCATCTTAATCAAACACAGTTTTTTTGCATTGAACCTCAGTCTGAAGACATAACGTGCATTTCAGAATTTACGGAATGTTCATTGTGGCTAGGTGTGCTTCAGTGCCATGCACCTCTTTTTCTGCTGATGTTTTCATCTTAATGAAATTTTTTATGGAGTGAGAGGCTGGGGGGAAGTGCAGACATATTAATGAGGTGCTCATTCTTTTCAAAAAAAAGAGCTGCTAAGGCAAGGATGTTTTTGTGGAAGTCTGGTTATACAAGGCAAGAAGAGTATGGCCCCTTTTCACTTTATAACCTGCATGTTCTGCTTGTCTTTCATTTACAGGAGTGTCTACAAAAGGAAATTTAAGAACAAGGTGTTTGCCAAAATATCAAACAGGTCAAACTGAACTGAAGGTGCCTGTAGCTGTTGCTTCTGTTTCCATGGATCCTGATAGAGGTACAGGAGGTCTGACAGGGCAGCAGGTCAGTAAAGGCAGATTTTTCTTGCTCTTAAGAGTGCACATAGTAGAAAAAATGGCTGAAAATTCTTAGATTGATAACTTTTAAGCAGTTTTAGAGTACTATTATTTTTACGGTCACTTATGCTTTTTGCCTGCTCTACATGGTGGCTTTCTAGTAGAAATTATCAGCTAAAGAGAACAAAGGCTGAATGTGCTAATTTATGTAAGTGGTGTGTAAGTGGGGCTATGTAAAACAGATTATTTATATTTTTGTGTGGTGTGTATTTGTACAGAGACAGTGCATGTAGCCCTGGGTAGTGCCTAATCTATATTTTACTAGCTAAACATGCAAGAAGTTGTGTTCCGTTTATTCATTTTCATTGCTCTAGTAATCTCATTTAGAAGTAACATGAATAAAAACTCATTTTAGAGACCTTTTTGCTGTGCCTGCTCATGTTAGAAGGGTAAAATCATGTTTTGTTTTTGATAGTAGAACTTCAAAATGCATTTGAGTAGTAGAAGTAGCTTTGTCAGTTGATGTCAGCTGCTTTGAATTGTGTGGTCTCCTCCTGTGACACTAGGTGATGTTTTTCCTACAGTTTCTTGCATTAGAAATTTCAAAGCAGCAGGGTTTCCTTTGGAAGGAAACTTATTCTGTATTGTGATAGATGCTGTGATGTTCAGAAATCTGTTGAGACATGCCATTTTTCTAACATGGTTTGTGTAGTACAATGACTGTGTAAGTCATTTGAGTGCTGTTAAGTCTCTTACCTAGCAGTCATCTTGGGCCAGCCTGTAAATCACTAGGGTTTGGCATCCTCCCACTTGGAAGCAGGATCTAAAACCTTTGACTGTTTCTGCATTGCTGTTTTATTATCATGCAGTTAAATCTTGTTCTTCATCTGAGCTAAGATGTCCTTCTGTGCCTTTTGTGTGCTGAGTAAGTGCTGTGTGCCTCACGTGTACATTCAAAACTCTGATGTGAAGACACGTTACTCAAATCTTGCTGCTTTGGCAGTGTCATTGCCCTTCAAATCCTTCTGCATGACACATGACTAGTTATTAAACTAGTATTAATTTTTAGGGCTTTTCCTGGACTTGTACATTTCCCATTCTCTGTTTATCAGTACTTGCTTTTAGGGGCTGGTATGTACCTCTGCTTTGCAAATGATGCTGTTAAGTGGCATGCAGATAAATTCCACAAATAGCCCCCATTATGCAGAGTCTTTATGTAGAAGCATCTCTTCGTAAGTATCTACAAGCCTGCTGCCTCACAGATGCCTTCATATGTCACATTAAAATCTGTTTTGTTGAATGGTGCATTGATTGCATTACTTGTCTAGAGAGTTTTTACTCCTTTTTTGTGAAAGCCATTGTATAAAGGGGTTTTGGTGTACTTTTTTTTAAAATATAATGCCTGATATGTGAAATCTTAATTGGTGACTCGTGCTTTTATATTATTGACAGCAAAATGTGTTCAAAGCTATGTTTCTTTTTTGTCTTTTTAAACCTTCTGTTTTTCGCTTACCTTGTCAAATCCTCATTGAAGCTTTGTACTCTGAAGATAAGCTCTGAATTACTTGAAACAAACAGAACAAATGTTTTAACTCGTTATTGAGGAAGAACTTCTTTTGCATGGAATTTTCATCAACAACACAACCCACTTTCTGCGAGGTGTTGTGTGCATGTATAGAGAGCTGATGGCTTTACTTTGCCATGGAATCAGAAGGGTTTGGGTTGGACAGGACCCTGAAGATCATCCACTCCAACACCGCTGTCATGGGCAGGGACACCTTCTAGTAGTGCAGGCTGCTCATAGTCTTATCCAGCCTGGCCTGGATATAATTCTGAGTAAAATGCTCTAGGCTGGAGCAGGTGAGCTGCTGTGGTCCTTTCTGTGATTCTTTATGGTTTTGTCAAGCAGATTGTCACCTTCCAAGGTATGGAGAGTATCTTCCCAGTACTGAGTTCCAAAACTATGTTCTATCCTGAACTGTATAGAAAAGACAGAAATCTGAGAAAAGGAGACAAAGCAGTCTTGGCCTCTACCTCCTTTGTCCTCTTCTTTTGATGCTTGAGCTGTTGCTGTGCATTATTCCACAAAGCTTCATTTTGACGTTTGTTATGGTGTAAGTCTGCCTCTGAGAATTTCTTGTTTACCATCTATGCATAGCTGTGGGTGATAGAAAAAACTGATTTTTCTCTTCATACCAGAAAGGTTTGTCTGACAGTATGCACATCACTTTGGGTAGTAGGTTTAGACACCTTCTGTTACAGTCTCCTTCATTAATGTGATCAAGCTTCATTCTCTTTCTTGAGAACTGTAACTTTTCATTTTTCTTAAAGTTCCATCATCTGTCTGCTAAAAAAAAAAAGGTCACTCATTTTTAGCATGGGAAATGAAATTCCTTCAACCATACGTTTAGTTGAATTCAGTCAAGTTAGACATTCTCTCTTCATTTGTAGGTGATGTGTTTGGGAAGGAAACTGTGAAATCAAATGCCCCTTGAAAAGTGCTGAAATTGGCATTCTGAAATTCCTTTCCTTCACCCCTGAGAAAAATACATTGAAGTTAAAATAAGAATGTACTGAAGGTCAGGCGGGTATAACATGAGTCTGTATGAAAACATCAGTTCTTTTAGTAGCGGACATTTTTCTTTAATTGTTTTTAAGACACTGTTTAAGAAGCAATTAGCTAAGAAGGAAAGGGGGTCACTTCCTCTCTGGTGTGTGTAGATCAGCTGCTGTTATTGATAATGAGAGAAGAGAAGTCCAGTGTTGGCTTTGTATTCTTTTGTGCACTATTGTGTTGACTTGGCCAAACTGCAGGGCATTTGGTGGCATTCTTTTATCTGATGTTAAGCACTGTGTGCACTTGAGGAGGTTTGTAAAAGTACAAACTGAAACTCCTTCAGATTGAGTGAAAATACTGAAACTTGCCAAAATCCTGGGAAGAACAGCATGGCTCTTATTGCTGCTTTTATCTTGGGGTTCGTATTTCGTGCTTATCACTAGCACTGCAGAACTGAATACCCCATCACAGGAACTTCTGGTGAATAAAACCAGTTCAGAACCGTTTCCTGCTTGGAAACAGCCGAAGTATGGAATGCCGGGCAGTAGAGTGTCCTCTGGTGGGTACACGTAGCAAGTGCAGCGGTTCTCTCTGCATTCTCGGGAATGCGTGAAAGATCTGAAGTGCTCAGGCCTGCTACACCCTTCTTTTGACAAGTATTATCTATGAAAGTAGCAAATAAGCCATTAAAACGAAACAATAGCCACGTGTGAAGGTGTGTGTGCTTTTCTGTGTATTAGAAAAATTAAATAAGGGGCTTACTATCTACTAACAATATTTTGCTGTTTTGTATGCTTTGGTCATAAAGCATACAAAGGCAGCATGTTTTTTTTTTTTTTCACTCCCTAAATTATGATCCTAATATGATAAAGTTCGAAGTTGGATTTGAATATTGCTACACTAGATTTCCGAGTCATGAGAACCGACTCCGCTTTAATCTAGTATGAATCAAGGAATAGTGCATGTCTTAAAACTTTACCCAGCATGTTTTAGTATTGAAGCTAGCAGCTTGCATTTGAATTACAAATCTCTTACAATAATTCTTCACAATTTGGTAATCTGTTTCACTGAAATGTACTTATGTTTTAAAAAATATGAATTTTATTTCCAGTTGGAATTGATCTACTTTCAGCTTCTAATTATTAGGTCTTGAAATGTTTTTAATAGCTTATGAAGTATTTGTTTTCTTTTAAACAGTACTTTCTAAAATGTAACTTTAAATTTTCAGGGCACTAATGAAGGAGGAATGAAGAGTGCTTCTTTAAAGGATTTGTGTCCTGAGGACAAGAGACGCATTGCAAACTTAATTAAAGAACTTGCCAGGTAAGAAGAAGCATCACCTGAAAATGCATCAAGTTTAAAGAGAGTCGTTTCTCTAATTAACATCAAGCAATGTAGAACTGCATTAAAAACCTGAATATTTGCACAAGGCAATTTTTCTTCCTGGAAGAAGTATGAAGCAGCCTGGTTGGTTTTTCCTTGCTTCCTCAGCCCCTAAATGTATATTTAAAACAAAGGCCAAAGTTTTGTGACCAGTAGTAGTTCATCTGTAATAACCTAATGATGGGGCTAGGATTATGTTTGTTGTGTGTATCAAGAGCTATAAAGAAACACATTCTGCTTTGGGAAATGACAGACTTTGTTGCTATGAAACTTTAGTGCTTACGATTTGTTAGGGTAGGCTTTTATATGGAAGGCCATGTTAAAGGTGCATTGCTTATCTTGTGGCTGAAACATGTTGATAATGATTTGCCTGTGTAACTTTTACTTACCTAGCCAAA
Organism: Gymnorhina tibicen; assembly: GCA_013399875.1. Classification (NCBI taxonomy): domain Eukaryota; kingdom Metazoa; phylum Chordata; class Aves; order Passeriformes; family Artamidae; genus Gymnorhina; species Gymnorhina tibicen. The sequence continues at coordinate 293,416 of VXAZ01001123.1, forward strand.
CTTCTTCTTGTTTCCCTTGATTTCTTCAGGTTCTACCTATTCCTTGAAAGGAGAGGCAGAAGTAGTGCAAGTTTCTCAGCTGTAGCAAAAGTCTTTTTCTGAGTTTCATTCCAGTGCTAGTTACATTCTCAAAGGTAAAGAATGTGAAAAAGAGGTTGAATTAGAGTGAGGAGATTTTTGTCTTGCTCTTTGTCCCTAACACCTCAGAATCTCTGGAAATCTGTTTCTTACAGCGTGGCTGTAAAAATGAGGAGGCGCACATGGGCCTTTGGCAGGCTTTGCCACATCAGTGGGAAGGGTCTTGTGAGATGATCCCAGGTCCTTTGGGCTAAAAGTTAGTGTACATACTTGGAATTTTTAAAGGCAAAATTTTTCTAGAACAAAATGTAGGTTCTCTGATAATAATGAAATTATTTTTGACATAGATCCCTTCTGTCTGTGCAATAATTGGCAAGCATTACTGTCCTTTTTCATTTTATATAGGAAAATTCGGAAAATTAGAGAAATTAACTTACTTGTTCAAGGTCATACAATAACTCTTCGGTGCAGCTAGGAATATTTTCTCTCTGATTATCCTTATCCAGTGAACCATTTTACCTGCTAATAATTTGTACTAATATAGGATTTCTTGCCATACAGTATTTTAGTAATTTCTGAAGTTCTTCATGCTTGCAACTCTATTTTATCATGCCTTGTGTTAGAAAATGTATAGTTAAGACTGTCATAAAGAGTAGATTGGTGGGAAGCGTGGTTACAAATTGTCAGATGTTGGAGCTATTCGGACACTGTTGCCACTCTTGATATATAGAGGTATATTCTAATATTAAAAAAAGCCTTTTATTACATTGTTCCTCATAATACACTGCTCCCTAGTGAATAGTAGTACACTAATTCATTCGAGCATGGGATTCTTCTTAAATCTCAGATGCTGTGATTTTTCCCTGAGGACAGTTTGATATTTCTGCCTGACATTTCTTTGAAGAAAAATAGAAGGTGCAGCAACATTAATTTTGAAAAGTAAAATTAGTGGAACACTATTATTTTATACTTAGTTCTCTTTTATTTTTAAACCTAATCATATTTTTATTGGATGTAATTAAAAGTCCTTTGCAGAGTAATAGGGAAGTTGAACTTCAATTCCGCTCACCTCGTCACTTTTTTAAAACTCTCCATAATTTTCATCCTTAGTTGTGCAATGATAGAGAGTTTTTACAAGCTGTAGAACATTCTTTGCTACTTTGGAAAAGAAAAAGGAACAGTAGAATGCTGAAAGTTTTACAGAAACACTGTCCTGCAGTAAATACTTGGAATAATAAAGGTTTCACTTAGGCTATGCCTCACTGTTCCTTATTTTGCTACGATTTATGAATGGTAGTTGGAGCTAATTCGTACACATTTGTTGCAGGATGGTGAACAGAAATAGATTGGTCAGTAAGTAGCTGTGTGAAGGCTCTTGTAAAGTGGTAAAATTCTGTTTGTATGGAAACCTGTTGCAAAATATGACTGACTCCTGGGGCTTGAATTTCAGCCAGGTCTTGCTTGAGCAATTCAGGGTAGTGGTCTTTGCCCGCCTTCTGTGACTACTGAAGGAGAGAGCTGTCCTGTACTTTTCTTCCTCTTCTTATTTTTTACTTCTTTTCTTCCAACTCTCATTCCCACTGCACTTTTGAACATTGAGGATGTATGAACCAGTACACTTGTTAATTTGCTGAAGTGTCAGACTTTCTCTTGGTATGAGTAAATTCTGATGCTGGCTACATTAATATCATTTTCTCTGAAAAAAAATTACTTTCTGGGCTGTAAAGATCTGCTGCTGGGGATTCCAGTGGCTGACATTACCTTAGCTGTTCAGAACTTTATGGAATTGGATTTTGAGACAGGGTCAAAAGAAAAGACTCAGCTGTATCCTTTCTAGGCTAAATAATCGTAGTTTTTGATCTGTGCTGCCACCTGTAAATCTAACCATTATCTTGCCCTTCTTTGAAGGTATCCTTTTAAGGTGAAATGAGAGTAGCAGACTGGAGCCAAAGTTTAAAATACTCGAATGTTGCAAATTTGAGCTTTTTAATTTATTGTGTCAGCAGATTCTTTTAAAATTGCTTTTGTAGAGGAATTTCTGAGAAGAATGAGTCATGCCCATGAATACCAAAGTGCTTTGTGAGTAAATGGGGGATTCTTGAGTGTGATCAGTCATTATTTTCAAAGACAGCCAGCACGGCACCTTCATGTTTTCAGTAAGGTCCTCCTGGCTTGGTGGTGAAAGTGGCACACTAAGAGCAAATTTTATCTCCCCCTATAAGCAGAGTCCTTTCAAAAGAGGCAAAGAAGACTCTCTCTGAGCTTTTATTCCTGCAGGCTGCTCCTGAAGCAGTCATCAGCTTATGTAATGAAATGAGCAGTGACATGGTGAAGACACAGAAAGATTCTTGTGCTCGCAGTTGCTGCCAGTGCCAGGACACATTAGCCTCTTCTGAGAAGGAGCAGCGCAGGGCCCGCTGGGACGTAGCCAGTTGACTGTTGAACATTAAGGACTTTCTAGACACCACACTGAGAATGATTATGAAGTATTCTAGAGTGAAATACTTTAAGGGATATGCAGATTTTGAGAGCTCTCTCTGTCTTGGCGTTTGGCTGAATGGAAAGGATCATAACTCCTTAGCAGAGAGAGTGAATGTGTGTGTGCTTGCAAGCATTCACTTCACTCCTAACTGATATATAGCCATAGTTCTGTGACTTTGGGGCTCCTAGTATGGAAGGTACATCATAAATACTTCTTCCCTGATCACAGATGCCTGTACAGCTCACATATGAAATTTGCCTTTTGAGTGAGCAGAGCATTGACTAAGTGATGTAGAATGGTTCATGAAAGTTTAATTTTTGTTTTTAGTGGCGAAAATCGGTATCTAACTATTTTGTATTCTTTCTTTCTTTGAATAAGATAAACACGGAGAAAGCTGGCTTTCTGTTGTCTTTGCAAACAAATCTTCAAAAGCAATTTAGGTAGAAAGGTATCATAATGCCCTTATGCACCCATGAGAGGGAGTGATTTCCCTTTCCAAATGAGAGACAAGATGGTTTTTGCTATTACATTAGTGTTTTTCTGGTCAAGATCACTGGCATGCCCAGAATGACTTGTAACTGGTAGCTATTAAAACAGCCTTCAGACAGCCCTTTATCCCTTACTGAGAAAATGCTTCCCTCTTCCCAAGACCTTGGATTGCTAAACCCTTTGTAGGGTGCTAGCAGTTTGGGATACTAGTCTTTTCTGCTGTCTTTGATATGAACATGAAATTGACCAACTAAAATTGGAATTTTCTAACAAACGGTGAAAATGGGCATCAAAACAGAATGTTAATTTGGTTACAGAACTGGAAACCATTGCAGAGGTTTCAGTAAAGCTATTATAGTGTATATCTGTATATCTGGTTTTTCTTCCAGTCCTTAAGATCTTTGAAGGAAAACTTGCCTGTGGTTTGTGTTACAAATCTTGTGTGTTTGGCCTCTTGGGTTGCCTTCTCTCCTGGGTTACACTACTTCATATTTAACCAAATTGTCTGGCTTTAACATAAAAATCTTTTCTCTTTTTTTGTGTGTTACTTTAGAAGCAATTTTTTGCTGCAGTTTTCTTAATTGGTGAGGCAGTGAGACTGCAAATGAGATATCCCTAAGCTTGTCTGGAAATTACTTTGTGTTGATAGGTAAAGCATGCCGAGGATTATTGTCTCACCAATCACACTTACCTTCTGTGCTTAAAAAGTCATTTGTAGCTATAAATCCATGCTGTGAAATCTAGTTTTGTATTTTGCAGGTTGCATATCATAAAATTTATCCATTGTGTAGCAATTTCAATTAGGTTTTGGGCCCATAGCTTTTTTTTGTTATTTTTTTCTAATGTGTACGAACAGCACATGATACTTGAGTAAAATGTATCAGATTTGTGAACGCTGATCCTTGGACAAAAATTCTGTCTTTTTGGAGTGCTTCTTCAGTTGAAATGCCTAGTTTCATTCCATGACATCTGTGTGTTCTGGGCTTTGCACGGTGGTCTTATCTTGGCCCTTGCTTGATTTACTTTTTTTTTCCTCCCCCATGGTGGTCCTTCATGTTCCAGATGCCATTCTTTGCTTGCATTTAAAACTTACAATTTTCAAGAATGGTCACCAAACTCTTTTAATCTTTGCTGGCCAGTTGGCAGACTAATACCAGATTGGTGTTTACTAAAAGATGAGTGTTCCCAAGGAGTGAGGACTGATCAGTGACGTTTCCAGTATTTAAATCTCTATTTTTTGTTTAGTTTGTCTTCTGTCTTAACTAGCTGAGCCTCAATGTCCTTAATGCATTTCAGATTTCTCTTGGTAAAAGCTCATTTTTTAAAATTTTAAGAAATAGAAGATGCAGTTTTTATTTGCTTTTTCAACTCTGCTTTCAGTGAGAAAGAGCTGAGTTCTGTCCCTAGTGTAGTGCTGATCTGAGTATTATCATGGCTCTTTTTTGTACATGTCAGTTTTTCATTAAACAAATAAAAGTTGAAGTGCTGTTGACTTGAGCAGTGCTTCAAAAATTCCACCTGGAGAGCATCAGTCCTGCTTACTCAGTGGAATGAGTCAGTGTCATCAGCAAACTCCTTGATCAATTCCTTCTTTAGATCAGGCAGAAATACTAGTATCAGCAGTGGACTTGGGACCACACAATAATAATTGGAACTGGTGAACTAGGAATTAATTTTAACCCTAAGGCTGATGTCCTAGGAGGGCTTTTTGTCAATATATTTGCATTATGAGTTTTTATTTTCCTGAAGAGGCTCCTGTAAAATAAAATATTAATTTAAATGCATCTAGAATTATATAGGCTTTGAACTGTTGGATTTAAAACAAACCTTGAACAACAATAGTGCATGTCCTATGGCACAAGGTAGGTGAATGTGAATTGCATGCAAGAAAATGTTGCAGACACTAAATGGAAGGAATAGTTTCACTGATTCATCATCTTTGCTCTCAGCTGTCAGTCTTCTGTTTGATCCTGGAAGCAAGAACAATGGAGCTGGACACCAGCATGTTGCTCAGTGGAGCAGTTGTGCCCTTTGTAGTTGTGCCTTCATTCATTCACTGCTCTTTTCTGACCCGAGTGGGTGAACAAAGGGTGAAAACACTTTTGAGGAGCATTATATGAGCCTTGTAATGTTTTTGTGCAGCATCAATGAAGTCCTCCATAATTCTGCTAAAAATCATCTGTTCTTTACTGCCAGAAAGCAAAGAAATAAGTATGTAAAAAAACTCTCACTGAGCTATTTATAGGAAGTGACATAAATCCAGCATAATCTGATGACATTCTTGTATTCCTTTTCTCTAACTTCCTTCTGCCACCTCCTGTGAGTAACCGTCTTTTGTATCTTGCCTGCCCTTTATGGGCTGTCTCCTGCTTTGTGATACATAAACACATACTGCCACATTTCTTCTAAGATCACTTACTGTTCTCAGTCATTTACTGCATAAGATATGTGGCACAATATATTCATGTGTCTGGGAGTGTGACAGCTTGCTGTGATCTGTGTTAAATACAAACACAGCACGTGAATGTGATGCACACTGATACAAACAACAAATCACAGAATCTAGAAATGAGAAAAGCCTGCTAGGTTTAGTGTGATTTCTGTAGTGCTCTGTTCTTTCATACCCTTTTTTGTTATACTGTTGTTCAATTTTAGTGTTATTGGATGCCAGCATAGCCCAGTGTTTGATGCCCCAAACCTTTTTCTCATTCAGCATCACTCCTGCAAGTTGCTGAGCAAGCTTCCTTCCTTTCATGGTATCCTGGAGATGGTACTTGTTCCCTCTTTCCTTTCCAGTTCCCTGCCCTGCTCTTGTTTCCTTATTGTCTTTCATCCACATGGTCATTGTGGTCTTCATTGTGGTTTTCTTTTTTTGGTTTTGCATCCTTCACTGATTATGTGAAGGAAGGTCATACATGCTGTGGTCATTTAGGTGGTTGCACTGGACTCAGAGAAAACAAATGGGCCACGATAAGATGTGAAAGCCCCTGTCTGCAACCTATGGGAAATGTACTGTGGCTATTACTGCAAGGGTGTGTGGTGGATATTCCTCAAAAGTTTGTTGCCTGCTTAGCTAAGGAATGCAGAGGTGGTGGTGTGGGTCCAGCGTTGATACAGGTGGTTCTCTTTACCACGTTTTTTTAATACTGTGTGCACAACCTGTTTGACAGCCTGTGAGCGGAGGGGAAGGGGCCTAGGAACAGACTGAACTCATCACACCTTCCCAGGCCAGGCCCAAGGTTGTGAGACTTCGTGCACTTGACTAGTGGAATGCTTTTACACTAAATCTGTGTCTTTTTTTTTTCCGTACTTTAGAAACTTTACAATTAATAGTTTGATACAAGCTTTCAAACCGCCTTAATTTAAAAGAATTTGATTATATGGTATACCTTGTTTGTCTCCCTCTAGGTTTGTAGAGAAAAAGTGTGAGTTTCAGTATTACTACTTCCAACTTCACGCAGCCTGCTTGAGCTGATATGGGAAGGGCTGTGGGTTGATACTGGAGTTGGGGAATACTGCTTGTCTATAGTTCACCCCAGGGGAGTGACCCAGTTGTGGTATTTATGACTTTTCCACTGGAAGATCAAAACAAATCTGTGCCCTCTTAAGGGAAACCCTGATATCAAATATATGGTTCAGTCCTTGAATGAAACATTCTGTTAAGAATATGAGTCTGATGGGACAAGTGGAAGGCTTAGTCTAATACTTATATAGATATATTTCTTTTTTTTTTCTCCTCTTTCCTCTTCCTGTAAGATTGTTCCACTTAAAGGAAGTTAAAATTGGAGTTTTCTTAAAGTTGTATTGCTTTGGTCTCCTGTCACCTGTGTTGTGGCAGCTGTTTCATCATCATAAAAGACTGAACTTTAAGAGCCTTCAGCAACAGAAATTGCCTAAGTGCAGAGCAATAATATTTATTAGTCTAAGCTCATTACTTAATATTTTTGTGGAGCTTTTATAGAACCATGATTTCCAAGCCACGTTTTTTAGCATAGTTACAGGATCATCTGTGCATAATGATCTTCTTGCCTACGTGATACCAGAATAATTGTTTTTACAGCCTGCTCTTGAGGTGCAGAATAAATGATCACTGTAAGCCTTTCTCACATTGTCATCTTTTAATCTTGATCCAATTATTTACACTGAGCAGCAAGATACAGGGTGCCATGCCCCAGACAGAAAGGAAAATTTGCTCCTGCAGCTTGATATTTGAAAATCCTCAGAAGAGGACAAACTGTTTTGTTTGGAGAAAGCTAACAAGAAAAATTATTCAAGAAAAATGGACATGTATTTGACCACTAAAGGTGAAAGAAGGATTAGTTTATAGATTAAGAAACAGAAAAGTTTTCCAGAATTTTCTTCCTGTTATATCAGCTAAGCTCTCCCATCTGAGTTTTCTGTCTTCATGTCCTAGGTTTGTAAGTATCCCAGTGAATTTTCATTATGGCTGCAGGGAATCAGACTGGAAAAACCTGATTGTGGGGTTCAGGTCCTTACTTTGTTCTTCCATGCTGCCCATTAATGTGCATGTACTCTACTGAGACCAGTGTTTTTGGAAAAAAAAAAAGATGTATTGCATAAAGTCTACACATTTTCCTGTGTAATATATTAAAATAAACATTGTGAGGAACTAACCTGCTTAAGGATGGAGAGGATGTTAGCCATTTACCTGCAAAGTGGTGGAGGAGTTGGAAGTCAGACACTGTGGTTATGGGCATGTATTTTATTTTTCTCAAATTCTTTCCAGGGTAAGTGAAGAAAAAGAAGTGACAGAAGAACGGCTGAAAGCTGAACAGGAGTCATTTGAGAAGAAGATCAGACAGCTAGAGGAGCAGAATGAACTTATCATCAAGGAAAGGGAAGATATCCTTTAAAAATATGTGCAATGGCTCACTGAAATAAAAAGTGAAGTACAGAGAAATAATTGTTCTAATTTATGGCATAGAATAAATCTGCATGTGCTGCCATTCAAAAGCAATCAGAGAGATGACTTGTCAGCGTGTGACACTGGTTCATTTGAGCTTAAAACTGCCATCCAGCTGTTCCTGTGATGTTGTTTTGCTATGAAATAGATATTTGTCAACTAAAAATGACAATAAGGAATTTACACATTAAAATATGATTATAGATTTTTATTTTTTTTTAATTAATTCTGTTAGGTGGTTGTAATTTACGTCTAAAACTTGCATGGTATTCCATTTCTCTCCATGTCCAGAGAAAGAGAAGCTACACTAAATGCATATAAATGAAATATATGTACTAGGAGGTTTAGCTAGCTTAGACTTTTTGTTTGTTGTAGGGTTTGTTTGTTTGTTTGTTTATAAAAACAGTTAGCAGTTTCTCTTTTCTTGAAGCCTGTGACTTGCATTTCTTTAAACTGCATATGCTTAGTCCCAATCCTGGAATATCACATGTGAAGACACTATTGCAGGAATTGCAGTTTTCCTCTCTGTAGTGTGACAGACCTTTACAAAATTCTCTTGTTCATTTCTCTTCCAAGTCTCTGATATTGATGCTTTGTTGTTAAATTTCTCAGAGGGCTAAGGGTTGGCTACAGTGGGATAGGGAAGAGACAGGGCTGCCTGCAACTACAGCATGGGAGCTGCATTTGCAATAGGGAGGGTAGTAATGCTGTTTTAAAAAGCACAATGGAGCCCAGTGTGCAGTACTGCTTTCAGTCCTTGTTCAAGTTAAAAATGAAGTTAGTGACGGAAGGAGGCTGTTCAAGCTATGAGCCAGTGTTGAAACAGATAATTCAGAAACTTAAACATGAATTTAGAGGAGAGTTCTTGAAAATTCAGGCAATCCTATATCACAGTTTGGCACTGGGAGGCTTAACAAAAGCAGTGCTTTCCTTATGTTGGAACTTGCTTGGCTTAGGAAAGGCATTCAGTGATGTGTGGTCTCTCTCAGCAGAGCATTTCCTCTGATGACCTAGAATATCCCTTGTAGCCCAGTGGGACTTAATTTTTAGGAAGAATTTTGTCTGTTTGTACTAAATAGTATACATGTCAACAAATTTAGCTGGCCATGAACAGTTACTGGAAAATACTAGATCGAGGTATTTCAAGAGCTATTGGATGTGAAAACAACTCTTTGACATTGATTTCACTGAAGCCAGTATATTACATCTTGTGTATTCAGTGAGCTCATGAATGTGGGTGGGGTGCATGTTCCTGATTTTTTTTGTAATTTATCCACACAAAGCTTTCACTAATTCATACAAAGTTTATTTGGCTATTTGAAAGTAGACATACTTGCTTGTTTTGTTGTTTGGGGTCTTTTTTTTCCCTTTCTTTTTTTTTTCTTTACCAGAAATAGATTGCACAAGCATGAATACTTTTCCAGAAGTCTGGTAGACATGGCAGAAGGTTAATGCATGCAATTTTACACTTCATAAAACTCTGTAAAACCTAGATATATAAAACAAGGTTATAATTTAAAACAATGTAATTTTAACTACTGCAATACTTGCCTATCATACATGAATGATTCAAGATCTGCAGTGTAACTCTGATCACTTAATTTTTTAAAGCTTGTTGCAGAGACAAGGAATAGTAGAAACTACTTGCTGAGGCTGAATACAGATTATGGCTGTTTCAAGTACAGCAACTTGAAATTCTTTAAGTTCTTCTGAATTGTAGTGTCCACTTGCAAATAAGATATCAGAGATATAATACCATAAAAAAAAATCTTCAAGTCTGTTAAAATCAATTTTACCTTTTTTTTTTTTTCCCCTGCATGGCTAATTTGTTCTCTATAAGATTATTTTCTTTACTGCAGTATTTAAAACTACCCTGCAGTAATAAATTGGTGCTTCTGATACAACTGCAGCTATTCAGCAAAGTGCAATTTCAGCTTGGTAAGGGTTTAGTTCACTTAGCATGGGGACTTGTGGGGTTTTTTTCAGCAACATGTATTTTGTTGTTTTGGTTTTTTTTCCTCGAGACTCTTGCAGGAGAAAGATTGTTTGGTGCTTGAAATCCCTACTTTGAGGAAAATCCATCCTTACTTTGTTGTGGTTGTTTTTTTTTCCCCTGAAAAGCTGTGAGGACCCCCTCTGTTCAAATTTGTTGCTGATGAATTATGACAGAAGCTTTGGGGGTAGGGTAATGGGTGGTATGCAATGATCTCACTACAAAACTTTGAGTAACTTAGCAGTATTTAAAAGCCAGTTTCTGTCTGCAGCCCAAGCTCACATTTGCTTTGGAACCTCTCAGTGCTGTCTGGGTAGGGAACAACAACTAAAATTTCATGCAGATTTAGAAGTCAATTCTACCCTTCCTTAGCAGCTGAAAATTTGAAAATTGAGTACTTAGTACTAGGGTGTGCTGTTAATGGAGAACAACAGTGATGAGCATGTTGTCAACTATAAATAGTCCAGCCTATTGTCAGGGTTGCCAAATACTTAGTCTCACAGAATTAAGGAAAGTTAGGGATTTCAAGTAGTCAGCTGGTCTACGTCTTCTTCCTAAGGCAGCATTTAGGCCTATCATACTGTCTTATAATTTGGTCAAAAGTAGATATTTTGGCTTGGCTTGGTCTCATGACATTTACACTTCAGACTTCTTTCAAAAGAAACTTGATCCAAAGTGTTTCAAACAAAGTGTTCCAAAACCAAAAGAGGATCAAAACTTTGTTTTGCTTATAATAAACTAGAAAGAACTCCTAAGAACTGCTGCTGTTCTTAGGAGATGTGGCACTTAGTGGTGTTAAGGTATGCATGCTGGGATGACATTTCTTGCTGTTCTTACTAAAATTTGCCCAATTGGGCTGAACTGAATAATCCAGTAACAGCTGCTCTCACTCTTTTGATGCCCTCCACAGTGAAAGCATTTTACAACTATGAAGATGGGAAAGTGTGAGGAAAAAAATCACTTTCTGAAAGTGAAGTTTACGTAAAAGATAAAGGGGAAAAATGTAAATGGAGTGCGTATTGGGAAAGTGAGAGCTAGAACCTGTCTGGAAAGAAAGACTTGGAAAAGGAGGTTGGGCTGGACATGACTGATGTGAAAGCAACAAAAGCCTGTGACTGATGGATTCAGAGATGTTTGGGATAAGTCAGGGTTAATAAGAGCGAGGATGGTGGCAGGTGACCTATGATCAGTCAGACAATTGTAAGGCAACTGATGCAGGCAGGGATGTGTCTGTTCAGGGTATTCGAGCACTCTCTGAACTTTTGAAACAGAATTTGGGACTAAGCTCACGTGAGAAGAATTGCCATGTGCAACCTCCTTTGGTGTCTTCTGCAGCATCCACTCTTGGTATTTGTGTTCTCTTTGCTGCTGTATGGTGACTGAACTGCTTCTAGTGGCAGTCTAAATTCTGGCACTGGCTTCGGAGTGTGTGACTTCCAACTTTCTTGTTCTTGTTTGTGTTATTTCATTTGCATTTTCACAGTAAGGGAAGAGCCGTGTGCACCATGTTATGCACTTAGACTACTTGTGCTGCTTCTTTTTCCACTTTTGCTAGGAGCTGCTAATAGAAAAGCTTCTGGCTTTTTTTTTTTTTCCTGACATATTTTCAGGCACCTATTATTAATTTAGGTCCCAAATATAATTTAATTTAACAATCAGGAAAATACCCTTTGTAAGATGCCCCAATACTGTCATGATATATGTCTTAGGAAGAAAATTATAATGAGATTATTAAGAAATAAATACTACTGATACTTCATAGCTCAAAGAAATTATGTTGTGGTCTTTAGCTTTTCTTGTTATCACCATTACAGATTTTTTTAAATGTAAATTTGATGGTGTTGCATAAATGAAGAAGAAAAAGCAGCCTTAACATTTCTGTGAAGATTTATTAATAGGTGAAGAAGAAACTTTTAAAATTCTTTAAAAAAAATTAAAAATTGGTTCTTGAATTCTAAACTCTGCTTAAATTATTATTATGTAGACAAGGAATAGGCAAATAAAGGGAAGAAGAGATTCTGTTTATTATGAACTTTTTTTCTTTTTGTAGATTTAAACAATCAGCTGTACTAAACTGCTGTTTTAGTTTGTATTTAGAATATACCTGGGTTACTTAAGCTTTTTGTTGGAATTATTTTCTGACTGAACATAGACTTACAAAATGGTTTGACTCTGAAATACCATCTAGGTCCAACCCTTAGACAGGGACACCTTCCGGTAGACCAGGTTGCTGAAGAGCCAGCCAAATTCACACAACAAATCCTGTATGATTTACTTGGTTAGCCTTAAAATTGATCACAGACTCTGTTTACATATGTCCTTAATATTATAGAACTACTTAATTAGTTGGTTTTGCATGCAGTTAACATGAATATTAATTGAACTAAAACAGTTCATTTGCTTATAGTGTTAGTGAGACATAGAATATTAATTTGCTGGAAGAATAATGAGCTTTATAAGCGTTATCTAGAGACTTTAATAAAATGCTTTTAGTTTTGCCATAGTACTGTTCATTACATTAGTCTTGCATGCATAAATTAGAAAATTACATATTTTCTCCTTTTCCTATCTTACTGTGTTAATGTTAAATTAGTAGTATTTTTCAGAAGAAAAAGAGTTACTGGCTTGCTTAATGCAAAGAACAAAATGGTAGAAAAGGAGGTATCAGAGTAAAGAATTTACTTGCTGCCTTACTTTCTCTATAATGGTGAATTTGGTCTTCTGAAAATATCAGGTATTCTGCTTCCTTTCCTTTTTTAACTGGACCCACCAAGTTGTCGTCACGGGTGAGGGAACAAAGGTGGTCTTGCACAGAAAGGCTGTGGCCATGTGTTCTGTTGGATGTGTGGTCCCAGTGTCCAGCATGGCAGATCCGTGTGTGTGTGCCTCCCAGATGCTGCTGTTGGCAAGGGGACACTGCTCTCAAAATGACAGCACAGTGTCAGGGGGAGGTGGGGCATGGACATTAACACTGGAGTTAAGCCATGTATATATGAAAATAGGTCCCTGCCTTCCTGTGCCACTCCCCGCCTCCCCTCTCCCTACCCCCCCAAAAAAAAAGGCAAGAAGAAAACTTCTATGTAGAGGCAAATTTGCCATTTGCAAGAAACTTGTGCTTTTGAAAGTCAGGCTATTTATTTAAAACTCAGTAACAAATTTGGAGATTAACTTTGGGTAAGTCTGTTCCTGATGGTATAGTTTCTGACAAGTTATGAACTGAGGGTCTGAAATGACCTTCATTATTTTTCTTTTATTTCTTAACTTGGCTCCCTCAGCTTATCATTTTGCGTTTTTTCTCTTTCTATTTTTCGTATGTGAATGCATACTATATATCTTCTTGTGCATCGTAATTTGTTTGAAGGTGTGTGAGGAGAATGAATAACTAGTATTTTGCTCCTTTCTTCCATTTTATCCAATTGCTTCACTCTTTGAAGGTGTTTCTCTTACTGTTATTTCAGGTATCCTACTAGTAAATGTTTCTAAGCAACCATTGTGGTCTACTGAAAAAAAGCTGCACTTATTAAAAAGTCCCTGAATATTTATATGCTATTCTGTAACTGCAGTATTGGCTAAATAATGTATGTATTTACGAACTTAAACGTAGAAGAATCAGTCACAGACTGTTGGGTAAATAAGATATTTTGAATTTTTCATGAACTTTTAAACTAAAACAAGGTGAAACATATTGTAACGTTGAGTGTTCAAATGGATCCATGGCTGGAGATTCATTTGAAGCTTTCTGTGCTTAATCCTAGTTAGTGCCTTAGAGCACAATCTAGCCATACTGTCCGTGTTAAGAAAATCAGCCAGAATCAGCAGGCAGCATCTAAGCAGTCAACAGCAGCCTCTGTAGACTATGAGCTGAACAGGCTTTTGGCCCTAAAACTCTGTACTCAGTGGTGCAGGATTGCCCGGGAGATTGTACTGTCGGCGTAGAAATACAGCTGTGGAATGGGAGAAGCAGATTTGCTCTGTGTTTAATACCAAGGGTGGAATGTTGTTCTGTGTGTGTCTGACTGAAGAGGAGATGTTCCCACCCAACAGCTCTTGTATAGAATTTTGGAGCTTCCCTGAGGTGAGTGTTGAGGGCCAGTAGCATTCTCTCATCTCCCGTGTTTCATGACGTTTTTACACTGTGATGATCTGTACTTGGTGCTAGAGACTTGATGATTTTTGAAACTGAGTAAGAGCTGGAGTTCTGCTCTGCTGGACTGTTGATACCCACGGGTAGCTATATGCTTCCCAGACAGCCTGTCTCCTAGCTCTGGGTATCTGAAGCACAGGTTTGTGATATTATCTATATTAGCTGTGTGGTGGGCATGCCATGATGATGGGATGCCTGTGTCTGAACTAAACAGGAGACACCTGTCACTGGAAATGCACCTTCAGCCATGGCGATCTCATATATCAATATCAGGTATTTTAAGAAAAAAAAAGTCAAGTAGTTCAAGTAAAAAAAAAAATTCTCTGTAGGAGTCAGGCTGGTCAGTTTAAGTGTCTCAGGTGAAAGACAGATATTTTTGCTTTTTCCAGATACTTGCTACTTACCTGACTGAATTTGACCCCTGGTTCTGTGGTTATTGCTGAAATACTTGGCTTTAGGCATGTGAGCCTTCAAAGTGATGTTGGAGTTAAATTTTTCCTTTATGACATTTGGCTCATTTGGAAACAAAGACTGAGATCTTTTAAAAGGAGGCACAAATGGGAAAATGAGATCATTAATTGTTGAAGCTGGTACTGTAACAAATTGACTAGAAATGTGGATTCAGAGAAATTGATGTACTTTATCCTTCTAAACTAAATGAATTCTCCATCTGCTTCAGCTTCTCAACTATAATGAGGACGTAGGGCTGACTCTGCTATTGGTTTCTCTGTCTTCCTGCACTATTTTGGAAAGTTTAAACATTTCTTGCATAATTAAATACACTTTCAATAAATCAATCTCATAATAGTTGTTGTTCAGGAGAGTTCATTATTCAGTTCAGTCTTTTAAATTACTGTTCTTCTTTAAGGGATTCTTCTGACGTAATGGCTTCTTCTAAATCCATTTGCCATGCTCTGGCTTGTAATTACTTTAGATTTGAAGAATAAAATGAATGGCTTTATTATTAATCAGTAGCAAATTTGTCTTACTGTTTTTAGAGTGGCCTTCACTCATGAAATAGTTTTAATGGTCTAGATAGCAAAACACTTCATACCTCTCTTTCAACAGAGATTTAGTGAAAGCAGTCAGATAGTTTTGTGGGGTTTTTTTCTTCCATCTCTCTCCTGTCAAACATTTGTCACAGTGACTGTCATCATGTGTTTGCTGTTGCATTCTGTGAGCTGTTGGCCCTCTGAAAGCCTTGTTTTGCTGCCTGCTTTTAGATTGGAAATTTTTCAGGCTGGGATAGGCTTTATTTTTGCCTTGTGCTGTGGGGAGTACATTGCACTTAAGCATAGCATTAATTTAACACTGGCTTTTACAGTGGACATTGGCCTGTGAGAACTTCGTTCAAGCATGATGAAAACTGCATCTGTTTCTTAACCCCTTTCTGCTGATGTGGGATTTCATGGTCCTTAGTGACAGTGCTTTTGTAGTTGAGAGTTGCAAGTCTGTGTCTCCCTATAGCAAAATGCCATCTTGTTTTACAGCAGCTGAGACTGGACAGGTAACTGTCCTACATTAATCTTCTCCATTTGGCATCAGTTCTTTCCATAGTCTCTTGTAAGTTTGCTCAAATCCATCCTTAATTTTAAACTGCCAGTCAATGCAAACTAATATAAATGCATTTTTAGCCTTGCTAAACTTCTTAGGATCTAGTGAATGTTACGCTAATACCTCATTTCCATAGACTACTTTGAAAATGAAAGTGGGTTACTTGTAAAGTTACAGACATTCAGGAAATCTCAGCTTTTAATTTCTTTAGGAATTCATTACTATAACAGCACTCTTGGTTTTGTTTCCTCTATCAGTTGTGATG
Organism: Gymnorhina tibicen; assembly: GCA_013399875.1. Classification (NCBI taxonomy): domain Eukaryota; kingdom Metazoa; phylum Chordata; class Aves; order Passeriformes; family Artamidae; genus Gymnorhina; species Gymnorhina tibicen. Next base: position 309,345 of record VXAZ01001123.1, read on the forward strand.
TTTAACCAGGGCTAAGAATTTTGAGTAATGCTAAGGAATTGGAGAGAACATCCAAACAGGAATGAATAGCATCCTTAAAGTCTTAATTCCATGGCTCTCTAGGAGGTTATTAAAAGTGTAAGTGTAAAACTGGATGGAATTTATCCAGATACAAGAATTTCATTGAAGACTTCCATATATACCTTTTATCCTTAGTTCTACTGGCATTACACCTTCTTTAGTCTAGTTTCAGGAGTTGTTGTTTTTCATTTCACATTTACACTTTTCAGTTCAGGTCCTAGTATGTATGTGTTTATTTAAATACATTTTTAACTGTGGAAATGGGAAGCTTTTACTGATGGCAGTATGGTCACTTTCATTGCACTTATGGCAAGAGATTTACATAAAGGTCATCCCCTTCTTGGGACAAAAAATACCCCGGGGTTTATAGCACAGGGAGTACAGTTGTAGTAATAAGGATTATGTTGCTGATAAGTTCCCCTCAAGGCCCAGTGATGGTAATACCCCTATATTTTGTCTTTAAAGAAAACTGCTGAGAGGCAATAATTTTTTTTTGTATGTGTCCCATTTTCATTAATGCATGGTAATTGATGGAGTTGCAGTGACTTGTAACAGTAATGAGTTCTAAACATAAGAATGCACTCCTTTCTAATAAGTGAGCACTGCTGGGGTTTAAAAGCGTACTAAATCAGTTGCTTTAGTATGAATTTATTAGTTTTTTTCAGCATTAGCTTTAATAGTAGTTATTTACATAAGCGTACATCCCATTAACCGCCATCAGGGCTGGAAAACATGCTGAACTGTTCATATTTTCATATAATTATTGAACATAATGGTATCATTTGCATTTCTAAACAGTGATGTTTCTGTCAGGCTTGGAAATAGTGTCTTTACGCAGTCCCTATTTCACATCCACTTATTTGACATCGTTAAATTTTATGCTAATGTGCTTCCCTAGAATGTCATCAGTAGGACAGATGCTTGCACTTTAATATACAAATCAGTGATGCTTTTCCCTCCCCCCTCCCCTGAACTGCAAAAGAAATAAAAAAGCATATCTGCACTTTTTAGATATAGTTTGTTTCATTCTAGAGAATCTGTAAGAAATGAAACTTAGCTTTCACCCCCGTTAGCCACTTCTAAATGTTGTAATAACAGATACCTTCATCATGAATGGTGGGAGACTGTCCTCGGCCTGAAGGAGGGAGAGTCTTCTAAAATTCAGGGCAATTATGTTAAAATAAAAATTGTAGCCTTGAGCTTGCCACCTGTGTAAGGCATGGAGACTGACAGAGCAAGCTGCCTGGGCAGACAGTGGTCCATGGATCGGCTTTCCTGGCAGCAGAGCATCAATGTAAAGAAGGTTTAGGGAGGGAGCAGTTTCACCTGCTAAACTCTGTCAGCAGAAGTGCATTTCGAGTTGTACATTGTCAGGTTTTTAGTTTTATACTTGAAATATTTTTTTTCATTTTGCAGACAGGGAGAGGTATATGAGCTCTTGCCAACTAAGTGTGGATGTTAGTTGTATGAACAGTGTTGACTTTTAAAAAAAAGTATGTAAAAACTTTTATACTTGTACTGAAGTCAGCACTGAAAACACAGCATCAAAAACCTGAGCAACATTGCCAATAACTGTAGGTCTGAATGTGGATATGATGGAATAAAAAAATTATAAATAAATATGATCAGCACCACCCCCAAAACCACCCTGCTTTTCTTCCGTTTGAAAATGAAATTAATATGATGCATCTGGTTCTGAATGAACTTTGTCTCAGGATGACCTGCTTACCATTGCAAGTAGAATGCTAAAGGTAGAGCAGGTGAGTGCAACCTGCAGTATGCAGTTGAGGTCACAGGAAAAAAGTAACTATTGAGATACAGAATGTGTTGCTTATGAGCCAGACATGACCCATGTGAATGAGCCTGGAAATCCAGTGGCTCTCCAGCTCAGTTTTCTGCTTTTCCTGACTTACCAGATGTGGCATTGGGCAGTTCTGCTGTTTTCTCTCCTACTTACCTATTTAAAAATTTGTGGTACTGCTTGCTGGCCTTTGTGTGACATGAAGGTTAAATGTATGCATGTTGCTCAGTTATGGCACTTCGTGGACACACTCTGAAAATTTAAAATAAACCCAAAAAATTTAGGGTCAAGGAAAAGACTGAGAGAAGTATATTACACATATTTGCTATTTTCATTGTTTTATACATAAAAATACACATTAAAGAATAACTCTCTTGGTCATGTCTTAGAAGAGGTTGGAAGGAGGCACTCAAGTAGCAAAAGGTACTTGGAATGAAATGAAAAGGCATATTTTATGCATAAAGGGCCACATGAGCAAACTGGAGATGTACTCTGATGGGTTCTGGGCTTATGGTGTCTTTAATTATAGATGATTAACAATTTGCTAGTTGCTTTGCAGACAAGTATGGAGACAAAAGTTCCTGCTGGGAAATGCTTGCAGTCTAAGACTTCGTTCTGGTGGTATGTGTAGAGATGTGTTTTAAGTCATGAGAAGTAGCGATATTAAAACAACAATAAAAAATTTGCTTGTATTATCTCAGAGAGAACCACAGGATTCTTGAAGGATTTTTGAAGGATTTCTGTCAGAGTTTTGAGCTTGCAGTAGGGCATGCAGCCATTTTATAGCAAACAATTTGGAGCCAGGTGCTTTTTGGTATACCTTTTACTCAGGATTAAAATACGGACGCACCAATGTAGAGTAGCAAATTGGTGAGCTGTGCTAATTTCAGCTGTAAAGTATTGGGAAATTTAAAGAGGGCACCTCTGGCATGCAGAGCAGACTGTTGTACTGCGGAGAGTCTGGGCTGACCTCTTGTCAATGTCTCATTTAAATCCTGAAAAGAAGACTCTAGGTAATTGGCAAGTATCCTTATTTTAATATGCGGCCATAAAAAGGTAACGTATGATGATTTTTAACATCAGAAGATTAACATTTTACCTTTAAATAAAATATGATTAACTGGTACAGAATTAAAAGTAATGGAACTGAAATATTCAAACTATGACTCTGTGGTGTCAGATTATGCGTCAAGAGTGACAGTTTAAGTACTGAAGTGATTTAAAAAATGAGTCAGCTGAAGGATGTATATCCCAAGTAGTGAGAATAAAATGGAATAAAACAATTGTGGCTATCAAAACGTTCTCAAAACGTCCTGGCTGAGTGAACCAGGAGACCAAAGTGTGGTGTTGTTTACAGTGACTGGGTCTGGCCCAGGTGCCAGTGCAGGTGCAACGAGGGAGTAGTTGGCATGCTGTAATGGCATCCTAATCTATGATTTTAAGCCACCAAGTCATGATTATGCTTCAGTTTAGTAGCTAGGCCAAGACTGTTCTTGACTTCTGGATTCACCTGCCTCCAGGAAGGTTCAAATAGGATTGGTTTAGCAATGCTTCTTTTCTTCCAGCAGTTTGCAGTCAGCCAGGCTTTTTCTTACTGCTGTACAATTTCATTTCTCATGGATTGGCACGTGTTTTGATACATGAAGCTACATGTTTGCCATCTGAATTACTTGGTGTTACTGTTTGGAAATGTGAAAATGCCATTGTCAAGGTTTGTCATTTGAGTTCTGCATATTTTAAGTCCTTGTTAGTAAAAATGATGCTTTTTTTCTCCCCACTTAGTAGTTCTGTAAACTCAGCTTGGAATTTGACGGTAAAGTGGCACCTTGCTGTCTTCTGAAGTCCCGTAAATGAATTTTTAGAGTGCAATTTGGGCATTTAGTAATCTTCTTGTAGAGGTTGTTTTCAGCATGTTTGTTCACATTAAGCTGTGACACTTTGAAATTGTGTAGGAAGAACCAAGAGGAGGATGGCTTATTCCAAAATGCAAAAATAAAAGAAGTGGCAAAGAACGTGCATTATGGTCACAAAGATTGGCAGGTCTAATTTTGTTTACATCCAGAGAACAGAACACTGAAGTAAGTGTGTTACTTTCAAGTAGTTTCTTCAGAGAGTAGAATTTTAGTAATTATATAAAAATGCAAGCAAAGCATTTAACAGCCTTTATAATACATGAACTCTTCCAGAGTGGATTTCTTCATATTTCATTATCTTCAGGGAGAAGTTTTTGGTTTCTATAAATATTACTGGACACACTGATGAAAGATCCTTAGATGATTTTAAAGATGTTACTCATGATCTCTTAACGGTGCAGAGTAAAACTCAAGTGAGCACAGCTTTTAATGTCCAGCTGTCACATCAGGTAACTGGACAAATTCTGTGTGGCCTTATTGCTCTGTTTCAGTGCAAATAACCATATTTAACTTGCCATTGCTCTTTGCTTTAACCTGCTAATAAATCTACTGCATAAATTTTTCCCGTGAAAATAGGGAAATTAAAAATGAGAAATACGTTTCTAATTATCTGCAGAGAGAAGTTATGGGGACAAGTAAACTGAACTTAGCTTCAGGACCAAATTTGATTATGGAAAGGATTGCCTGGTATTGTCTCTGGCAGTGCGGGGCTAGATTTGGTAACCCAGAAGAGCTTGTGGTTTCCCCAGAAAGCCATCTGGTATTTCCTGGGTACATCTGCTCTGATGCACACACAACCTGTGAATCCCAGTTGATTTTAATGAACTGTTTATATTGAACTTCTCTTATGTTGGCAAGGTTCATGTTAGTATATTACACTTGTCTTTCTGGAAACAAGCACAGGACAGTCCAAAGATTTTAACAACAGTATAATTGCATTGTTCTGACCAGACAGTGAATGCATAAGAGATTCTCCTGGCTCATCTGCAGGGAACAGATGACTACCAGGAACCTTCTGGCTCTTTCAAACAATCCTCTTAACATATTTCTGGTCCTAAAGCTGTAAATATCTGCCTTGGTTCATTTGTTAGTTCTCTCCTCTGTGCTGTTTTTTAAGGATCAGTATTTTAGAAGAGTTTTAATGTTTTGGGTTTTTTTTGACACCTCTTAATTTCCAGGCTAGACAAAGTCACAGCTAGCTTAAACATGCTTGTTCTTGTGCCAGTGTTTTGCTTAAATAGATCTTCCTCTATTTCATGTTTATGTAGAAGGGATTGGAGCAATAGACATTTCCTCTCTCAGAGGGAAAAGAGAGGACAAAGTGAGAGAAGTTTCAGTTGTTGTATGAATGATGGGAAGTCTTGGCTTCTGGATTAGAATGGGCTGGAAATCTGAGTGAAAGGGAACAAGGCTGAGAAGGATTGTAAGACTGAAAGGTCAGAAGGCTTGTCAAAGTCAGAACAGCAATGTGGATTAATTTGGATTTGTTTGCTTTTTCTTGCATATAGAAGTGTCTTGATGAAGTTCATCTTTGCAAAGCTACATAGAAGAACTTCTGGTCGGTGTTACAGAAAGTCTCCAAAGGTCAAATTTAAATGCACATGTTTGTTATGATTAAAGGTTGGTCCTCTAAAGTGACTGAGATGACTGAGCAGACAAATTACAGTGTGACTTCATGTAGGCCTCTTGACTTCCCCCACGGCAAAGGTGTCTCTTCATTCTTCTCCTTAGGAATCCTGTTCAGTCTTGCTATATCATCAGCCAGGGACATCACTGTGGGTATTCTTTTGCTTTTTGCTCAAGGACATTGGGCTGTTGTGAATGATTTAAATTTTCAGAGAAAAGGCATCATGTAGCTGGATTTGCATTAACTGTGTAGCTAGTGGTGTCTCAGAACCGTGAATGGTGCTGCCAGCAGTAAAGTCAGGATTTACTTCCCGCCATTATGATTTTTACCTTTTAAATACCAATAATAAAGTAGTCAGAGGTTTGGGATTTTCATCTGCAACAGATTTATATTTTATTTGCTTTTCATGTTGTGAGTTTTCACTGTGCATGAGGAAAGAAACATGGCTGAAATAATTCTGAAAGAAAGTACAGAACAACTGATTATTAATTCAGAGTTGCTAAGTGCTGTCCTTGGGTGTTTATTTGGGCTCCATCTTTGTCTTCATCTGTCCCTTTTTTGGATGTTATGCAGCTTTTTGCCATTGCCATGTCTGTTGCTCTTTGTAGACACTAAAATAGATTCTTATCTCATATTTCATCGAAAATGTATGAAAGGAAAGCTCTGCAATTAATATCTTAGTGAATGAGTCATTATTTTCTTCTGGTCCTTGAAATTAAGTACAGTGTGGGTAACTTGAATTGCAGGAGATTTGCACTGCAGTTCATATTTTTGACATAAGATTACTGTGGGTGTGCTGATCAGTGGTATTTTGTCTCTTTTACTTATTTTGGCCTCAAGAGCAACCCAAAATGTGTTTGTGAGCTGTAATAAAGACTGGTTCTTTCCCCTCTCTCTCCCCTCTGTCCATACTGCATTGCTTAAGGTGTTCTTCTACTTCCTTTTTCTTTCAATGTCAAGAATTTTCTTTTAATAGGACTTGTGAAACCTAGAGACTTATGGAAGATTACTAAATCTGCCAGAAGTTTATAAGGCTCATGAAAAGTATATGAGATTATACATAAAGTCTTTTTCACTCTTTGGATCTACTTGCTAGATGATGTGAAACTTCATTGCCTAGGAAAGAGGCTTTCTGCTCGGGAAGATAGTATGGTATATTCTCGAAGTTTTCCTGGAAGAAAATTAGTCTAACTGTCTTTGAAGTGTGTTCCTTAATGTGGATCTGTTTTTCAATGCTGTTTATTTTGAAAGGGTTGTGTTGTATATTTGCTGTAGGTTGATTCAGTTTGTGTTATTTTGTGTCATATTTTGTGTATTTTGGAATTTAACATTATTTTTTCATGTCTGCTTGTCACTGAAGATTATTTTTAGTCAGAGGAAATATGGATGTAGGAGGGGGCAGGAAGTTTCAAGGGAGGGCACATAATGGTGTGAAGCACAAGGCTTTGTAGAGTTTCTTTGGGCAGGAGGACAAGCATTTCTCTCCCTTGTGGATTGCAATTATGCTGCTACGTCACACAAAGAGAACTAGGGATGATATCTTGGCGTTTCTACTCCAGACATTCTGACAACATCATGCTTCTGAATATGTTATCTCTGGGACTTTCTGATATCCTTCCTAAGTAATAAAGATAAGCAATGACCCATGTGCTGCCCATGCAGTCAAACTCCTTGGAGAGATGTGCTGGAGGCCAGTTTGCTCAGTCCTGCTTCTCACCCATGGCAGTGTTTGCCTTGCCCACCTTGATTCCAGTGGCATCTGTGATCCAGTGCTTTGGGTGGGCTTGCAGCTGATGTGTTCAGAGAGTGCCTTGTGTGCCTGTAATGTGGGCATGTCCCAGAAATGAGCGCAGTAGCCAGTCACAACACAAACTGTGAGGGAAGCACATGGAATTGTTCTCTCCTGAGGAGACTCAGCTATAAATTTATGTGAATGCACACAGTATTTCTTTACTTTTCTGCTCATCTCCCATTTTTTGTCAATTATGTAGTAACGAATATACAAAGAATGGAGAAACTGAGTTAGTAGTACTAGTTTATTGTATTAGATACATTTCCCCTGAATTTGTTAAAGTTTGTTGTTCATCTTTGGGATTAGGGTTCTTTGGTCTCAATTTTGTCTCAAGCAGAGTGAGTCTTCGAAAGTCCTCTGGGTAGTGGACGATAGTTCTTCCATGCTTGTAAGCTTTTATATCAGAACAATCATCATCATCAAAACACTTTTTTTGTTATGGACTATGGACATAGCAGTTTCATGTTTACAAAGCCAATTTGAGAATCAAATGTAGTATTAAGCCTAGTGTCAAGATAAGTCTCTGATAACAGGAGAATAATTCACTGTAACATTTTCGTACGTTAAGCTGCACTGAAAGCACATTAATAAAACAGATACATAGAGGGTTGGTGTCGCACTGCAGGATGTTTGTCAGGTTGTTTTCATTGGCCTGACAGAACTCCAGTATAGAAAGGTATAGAGTGTGGACAGATTCAATAATGAACTTGCATACCAAATCATCTGTTGGAACCCTGGTCAGCTGGGAACAGACTTGCTGACAGACACGAGACTCCTAGTATAGCCATGTGGTGCTTTGTCTTATTTAAAACTCAGTTGGCTCCTTGTTCTGTAAGTTTAATAGAGATGTAGCCTTTATTGCCACAATGTCAATTGTGCTGTAGTTTATCCTGCAGAATGTTGAATGCTATATGCTCTGCTCTGTAAAAAGGATGCATTAGGAGTCTTGAAAAATACAGCAATGCTCAAAACGAATTTTGATTAAGATTCATTTACAAAAGGAGTCTCCCACAGTTTTTATAGCCTTAAAGAGACAATGGTTTGGTGAATAAACTGTTACATGCAAAAATCACAACAGAATTTATAGTGTTTAAACAACCTTGGTGCAGTGCTAGGAAATTGTTGTTAATTGATCCTAACATTTTATTATGATGGAGCTTGTGTAGAAAAGAAAACAACTTCTAGTATCTTATATATTTTATTCTTTCTTTTTCAGTTATTTCTTAGATTAGGAATAGAAATCTCTTCCATCAGCCTTTTGGCTTACATAGTAGTTGTTCTTAAACAGGCACTGAAAATTAAGTGAGTTAAAGACAAGCAACATCTTTTTTTCATTCAGATAGAGCTGATCAACATTTTAAATCTCTATTTTGCAGGCATTGTTAATACTTTGAAGTGCAATTTTGTTTCACTAAAACGTATTTCAAACAAATTCAAAGGTGCCATATTTTGGTTTTATGTACTTTCAAGACATAGTGAGAGACTCATGTTGTGATCCTGGTGTTCTGATGATTGTACTCTGACATAATGCAAGTGATTTATTTGTTTGGTGAAACTGTCAGTCATCGCAACATGCATAGTGTATCAATACTGAATCAGTAATCCTATTAGACTTTCAGCTACTGCTGAAAAAAATCATTATTTTTTTTTTATAATGAGCAAAATGTGACAATTTGTGATAAAAGAAAACTTTGACAAGAAACCAAACACCTGATGCAAAATGAAAATATAAACTTCTTTGAAAAAAGAGAGTATTGTCTTAAATTTAGCATGTTGGTTTTCATCTTCTGTTTGAAAAATGATTTTGATGAAAGGTTGGTGTTACACTAGCAGCACATATTAGAAAAAAAACCTGAAAGAGATCCCTAGGCATCCTTTTCTTTTCCAGCAGAGGATGGATCACTATCTGTCTTTCTCTCTGGCTGCTAGTTCTTTGTACAGATAGCCTGAATTTAAGTTTAGATTTTCATTCTGATTTGGAGGCTTTGCCATAGCTGTAGGCCTTTGTCTAGAAATTTGAATTGTTTCTCACTCAGCAAATTAAGCTCTGCAGTGTCCACTGCTGATAAGCTTTTCAAGCTGTCACAGGTTTCCTCTGTCCTCAGTTGTGCTTTGTGAAATGCATTGCAGTTTGGGTACCCATCCCACAGATTTGTGGCAGGGGTCTCAGGATGGTGAAGTTGGGCAGATTTCAAAGGGCTGTGAGTGTATTGTGGGGAAAGTGATGGGTAGGCTCTTTGATCAGCATTAACTACAATGCCAGTAAACCTTTAACTTAGCTGCCATTAATTCAGCCCGACTGAAATAGCATTTAGAGTTAATGAAACTAGTTTTAACAGGATCTGCAATGCTTTCTGTGTGTGAACGTGTGACATTTTACAAGTGCATTGCAAAGACTAAATTGATTCTTAGAAGAATACATTTCTCTAGTCCAGACAAGACCTAATAGATCTTTTTCCTAGATAGCAGACTTAACTTTTTCTTAATTTTCTCTCTTGATTAAAATCCTGAATGGGGGGAGATTTCTGCTAAATGTCTGCTCAAAACAAGCTTAGAGAAAATGGAATGTCAACCTTAAAAATGTCACTTTAATATGGTTTGACAGGATAAGGTCCTAGAAGTCTCCTAATGATATATATGCAAGTATGGAGTATGTATGCTGGCTGTATTTGGAATCAGTGTGTGCAGGAATGTATATTCAAAAAATATTGATGACACTGTGCTGGGGAGAGTGCTTGGAATAAGGAGCACTGGCAAAGAAAAAGGATTGGCAAACCCAAGATAGAGAGGTGGATGAAAGGCAACTGAATATTCAATACAGACAGTAAGAAAGTATCAGGCTGCTGGGGCAAAGAGGTAGATCCCCTGTTAAATGGGAAAAAACAGTTGTCATAAAAAAATTTTCCTATTAATACTTAGATTTCATAAGGAAAATGATACAATTCTAAAGGATATTTATGCTTTTGGGTGTGAAAAGGAAACAATTTCCTTTGTGTCTTAGTGTATGTGCACAAGCACTTGTATTATTCTAACATTTTTTTCATAGTGCTGACTATGTTTTTAGCACAGAATATACTCTAGTTTTGGTAAGTTAATTTTTGTCTATCCATAAAATTCTGCTGACTTCTCTTTTGTGTCTAAATACTTGACTGATTATTGAATTCCATGCATTTATGCGTACTTCAGATGTCTTATTTAACAATTAGTGTCTGGAAAATCAAGGAAAGACACATGTCATGCATGTGCCGCATATTTAAATCACATTTTAAAAAAGCCTTCTGCTCAACACTTCATTTTTAGGGTGTTCTCTGCTCTACAGAGAAGTGATCATTAAGAAGAGTTCAAAACCAACTTAGGTACCTATTAGAAATAGTTTAATTTTATTTTTTTTTATATAGATATATGTGTGTGTATGTGTGTGTGTGTGTGCATGTGTGTTGTTACCAGATGCCTACATTTCCAAAACAGTGACAATTTACCCTAAGCTCCTGAGCGTGACATTTTGCAGCTAGTAAGCAAGCTGATAAGAGTCTGGACAAAGACGATAGAGCTTCACATTGAGCTGTGGGCAGTACCCACTCACAGAACTCAGTTTCTTGTTTGTGATTGTTTTTCTGCTCTTACATAATTTGAAATTGGGTAACAATTCTTTGGCATAAGCTATAACCACTTATGTGTTTTAATAATACAAGGTTTTGCAATATTGTCCAACAGTTGTTGAATTTTTTTTTTATTTTCTTGGTTTAGAGCAGGCACATTGCAGTTATCTTTTGTTTATCTGAAACTGTTATCTAAAACAATATTATGGAAACCAATTATTCTGTGTTTAATGTTGGTGGGCAAATTCCCCAGACCATCTAAGCTTTTATAATATCCCCTTGCAGTGTTTGGACAATGGACTGATGTTATTAGAAACTATGAATCAAAGTTAAATTGAGGGTATGAATCATGTTTAAACTGCAGAACAAAATCATCATGATGTGAAAGTGCAAGTAAGTAAAGGAAGCCATAGGATAAAATAATTGCAGCTTCTTAAAGTAGGTGCAGACTGGTTAAATCCTTCCTGATGAACATCACAGATGATGCCTGCCCTGTGCTGCATTTGCACTGTGTTGATGTGACTCTGTTCTGAAAGCACCTGTTCTGCAGCCTCGCTGTTGGCTGAGCCAGCGTGGAGCTCCCCTGCTCCTACCTCATGTGTGAAAGAGGGGTAGAGATGCTGCAGATGGTCAAGGTGTTCCTACCTGCAGCTGACCTGCCTGATGCAGTCTGTGCTGTGGTCCCTTCTGCTAGCTTACAATGCTGTCATTCCTACCAGGAGACACTTGAGAGGATGATAGAGAGGGTGTAGGGGTTTGCAGGAGAAGCAGTCATTTCTGTTTTTTAGATCAAGAGACAAAAAGGATGGAATGAAATTAAATTACTTTTATGCTACTAAGAATTCTGTGAGTTTGATCAGTGGAGCTTGGGTTAGAAGAACAGAAATAATTATTCCTCGAGCTTAGAAATTTCTGTGTTTGCTTTTCTTCCAAGGTAGGGTAGGTGATGTGGAAGCATTTCTGTATGAGCCTGACATTTGCTTTTCCTGAAACATGCTTTTTGTGTTTTCTGCAGCTGTGGAATATTTTTGTTTTCTGTTGGCTACTAGTAAGTGATGTCTTTGTTCCTACTCCTACTAGACTTTGAGTATTTTTAGTGTCCCACTGTCTTCATTGAGGACATGTTTTGGTAAGAGTTGGTTTGAGCTTATTCAATATGAAAACATGTGCATATTTGAATATGCACAGGTATGTGTTCAAATACTTAGCTAGCAGTCCCAGAGCAGCAGGATATATGCATTTCTGCATCCTCTTGGATGTATGTCTCTGCATCCAGTTATGGATGTCCAAAGTAGATGCTTGTTGGTGTAATGAGTTCTTTTCTGAACAGCACAGGCCGGGTCCAAACTTAACAATTTGTTGTATCTGACTGCCACTAAACAGTGTGGGAAGTGTTTAATGCAAAAACATGGAAGTCTGTCTTTTAAAGTATTAAATCCAAGAAGTGCAAGGAAGAGCAATGAGAAATTTAAAATAAGGATGTTAAGTGTAATTCAAAGCTACACATCTCTTAAAACAATAAACTTCCTTCTCACCATCTGTGTGTTAACGGGTTTCATGATTTTCAGTTGAGCTCTTGATGCATGTGTGCTGATCTCTATGCAGAATTCTTTCAGTAATCCATGCTGTTATCACTGCGTTGGTTTTAAAAATGTTAGGTCTCTATAGCACTGAGCAACTGCATGGTAAACAAGCCTTTTTACTTATACTTACCTTAGATTTTATGTGCAAACCTTAATACCTTATTCATATAAGGTCTGACCTTTCCTACAGTTGCAAATAAACCTCCAAATAAACCTTGAATTATTAAACTACCCTTTATGTGAATGTAATGCAGTTCTCATACTATTTTATATTTCTCTAGCTTCCATGCTTCTAGTACAGAAGTGCATTCAAATGGCAGATCTGTCCTTCATAAGCAAAATAGGTTTATCTTTTCCCAATTACGCAAAAAATTCAGTCTAAAGGTTTTGTTTGACCAGAAAGGAGATCCTATAATAATAAACATTATAGGCATAGGAAAGACTTCTATTCCCTTGTTAATAGTTGTGTTGGGATCTGTTTCAAGTCATATTACAGGACTACCATAATAAACGTTGGAGATTGATGTTATTATTTTAGAAGACAATCTTGTGACAGAAATTCATGTTCTAGTAACTTGTTTCTGTTTAGTTGTGTGCATGTTTGAACCAAATATTGTCAGGTTGCAGTGGTGTGTGTATTTTTATTTGCATTGTATTAGCAATTCATGATGGGAAGGTGAAACCAACAGTCATGAGCTGAGGGGCTGTTAAGCCAAATGTAGCTTTATTTTCCTTTAAAAGCCCCCTTTCTCTGGTAGTCAGCCTCATGAATTCCCAGTCTTGAATGTCTGTGGATCACAAATGGAACTTTGGATTTTGTGGTCGGAAGGGAAGAGACTGTAGAGATCAGTAAGTGGGAGTGAATATATGAGGATGGACACACATTCTGTATAAAAAAGTAAACTTGATCAAGTTTTCAGTTGGGGAGAAAGAAGAGCCACATTTCAAGTTAGCATTTTAGGTTTCCCTTAAAATGCCAGTCTGAAGCATATTTGCAGCTGTTCCTGCTAAACAGTGCAAAAGTTTGGCTTGTATGGTTTTTGGTGGCATTCAAAAGATTTCTGTGCCCTCTGGAAGAGTGCTGCATTCAGTTATGGCTATGGCACATGCACAGAAATAGAGATGGCCTTGATTTATGCTGCCTCATTGCATGCATCTCCTTTAAGTCAAGTTCCCAATTTAAGTAGCCAGCCAGTCGAACATAAGGGCAAAAAGGGCAGGCGAAAAATTATGGTTAATGTTTCCCAGGTTGCCGTGGCTTCTCTTAGAGGCCCTAGGAGTTGAAATTCCTTTTAAAAGAACATATGAGAGTTTGGGACAGGATACGTGAAGTATGGCTATGTTAATTATAGCTAATGAGAGATGTGAGAAGGAGCACGAATAGTTGCTTGTTCACCTTAATATGCAGTAACATGAACCAAAATACCCCAAGTGTGGGGGGGTTGTTAGTGAAATGAGCCTAGGAATTTTACAGCAGCTTTTAGTGAGCTTTCTGCATATGTGGTGTTAGTAAGTTCATTGTAGATTACTGACGTGTTTCCTTTTTCAGTTATACATGGTTTTATTTTACTGGTAGTGAATTGTGTTGTAAGTTATACAGAATATGTGGTATGGCTGGAGTAATGTTTGTACTGAACTCTGAATTTTTGCATGCCTTGCTGCTTGTTACTTTCTTCTTGTGAACCTTAATGGTGGATTAAAATGTTTGTGTTTATTTTGCTTTAGATTTTGATATATTTCAGTGAAGTTGACAACCCTTACATTATTGTCATAGGACACACAGAGAAGGTATTCAGTGTCTTGAAAAAGACCACTTTAGTGTATCGCACAGAAATGCTTGATGAGAATATAGAAGAATTTCTGTTCTAAAACTATAATTCTAGGCTTGTCATTATTGCTTGTCTAGGCAATAATTCTAGGCTTGTCATCCTAGAAAGGCACCTTCACACATGTTTAATTTCTGTAACTAGTTTTAATAATTTCCATGGGACCATCCTGAAAATAGACCTTTTCTCAGCTATGCCCTGGTTATGCAGGTCAAATTGATTTATTTTTTGCTATCACTTTATTTTTGTGATCTGGATAAGCATGCATAAACATGAAATTATGGATATTAAGCTGTACCTAGTATTTTATATTCTTTCCCATGCAACCTCTTCCTTTTTCAGAGGACAACCATAAAAACAACCTGATGAATACTTTACTTTCTGGGCATAGCACTATGCAATCTGCCTTGAGAGTATAGAAACTTTGGCAATTCTAAGGATTGTTCAGCTTGTAATAGCATTGTGTAGAGCTGTGCATGAACTGGGAAACTATGGTGTGTCTTATTAATTGCAAAATTACACTTATGTTTTTGAGGAAGAGGGATAGCGTTGTTGAGGACATGGGAAATTTCAAGTGGTTTTTGTACTTTTCAGTCAATTCTAAAAGTAGCGCGAAACTTGGATTTGTATGCATTGTGGCTTTTTTTTCTTTCAGTATTTATAAAATTAGAAAGGTGATGTGTATATGTGTCTCTGTATAAACGTTTCAGGCTTTATGAGAACCTACAGGGTTACTGAATGGAAATAATGTAGTTGGAACTTTATGGAATGGTCATCTTTTGGAATATAATTAGGAAATGTAGTAACTTCCTTTTTGTGTGTGCAAACAGAAAATATGTTTATGGAGCCGATGGGTATGTATCTGTACTAAACTTTATATTTACTCAAACCTTTTGACTGTATTTGAATCTTCTTCTAATTTCTTTCTTGTAACTAATTTACATAATGCTGCTGCTCACTTAAGCTCATTCTAAGGACTGATATAATGTGTTGTGCTAATCTAGGTCCTTTCGTTCAGGGAGATCAGAGTGGTTTGCAAATGCTCATAATTCTGTCCTCATTCTGTGAGTTAAAATGTATTGCTGCCATCTCATCTTCATAAAAATGAAGAAAATGAAGTAGAAATTTGAGAATTCGTTCAACATATTAAAGGAAGGTTGTAGTAGAACTATGTTTAAAATTTGGATGTCTTTATTCTGGCACTTGTGTTTTCCTTTGATTTTCTTTTTTTTGTCTTAATTTCTGAGCTTGCACAGTAAAACTCTGGGAGAAAACTTTCGCCTTTACTGAAGGCAGAAGGACTAGGACTTCATTCAAAAACACATGAAGATGAGTTCTATTGCTGATTAGGACAGCCTGCAGTAGTCTGTAAAAATACGCTTTTGCTCACAAAGAAAGGGAATTTCAAATTTCCCATCCCATATTGTTTTTGAAGTCCCTCTCCTAAAGATGTGGTATTAAACCTGCTTATGTCAAACTGTATCATTTTGCTACTTGCAAGAACCTATCTGACAATGGTTCTTGCAAGTTACTGCTGCTTTTGTCTTCCTATATTTTCATTTCAGACTCAGCCTTAATCTCCTCCTGGAACATTTAGGCATTTTCCATTTGTCTGCACATGGACATTAATTCCTTAGACAGCTTTAGGGTTTCTACAAAATCAAGTAGTGTAAATTGAAGCAGTGCCTTTTGCCATTTCCATGTTAAGTATCTGTTTGGATGTGTGGCTGCTGATATTTTATCTTGTTCTTGAACAACTTTATATTGCAAACTTAATTTATTGTCTAGTGGAGATACAGTGAGTGCAATATGGTATCTGTCACCTTTGGCAACATGATCCTTGAGTAGGTGGAGGGATTTACATCAGAGAAAATATCTTAATACTTGTATGTTGAAACTTTCCTTTTCCAGGCGGAGTCATTTTAAAGCACAGAGGAACCTGACTGATGTCTTTTCTGGTTTCTGTCTAGAGATCTTTGATAACTTTCCTTAAATTAAGTTACTGCAGAGTGTCCAAGAGCAACCTTTCTTTTTGTTTTAATCATTACATTTTTGTTCTCTCTGTTAAGAGGGTTTTTTTGTTGATTGGTGGCAGTCTGTATGAGGAAGTTGCATACAGACCATGTCCAAAGACTTTTCTGGAACATGTCTTCAAAATATTTGGAGTATGCTTTTTTCTTTGTGTGTACAAATGGAGTAATTTTTCTTTGTATGTACAGTTGCAAGGATTTTTGTATCCTTGGAATGATTAGGAAACATTGCTCCCTTCCCTCCTGCTCAGGGAAGCGAAAGAAAAGACTTGCATAGCTGTGGAGAGGTTTGTGACCCAGCCTGCGTGGTTGGTGGGATGTGCACAGATTTCTGTTTGAGCTGGAATTATGTAGTGGGAGAACTGATCAAGTGCATAATGCTAGGGCACTTTTCCTTACTTACCTCTCCGAGGGGAACTACCACTGGCAGACAGACATGCAGCCTGGCGAGATCCAGGCCTAACAGAAGACCTAAATTCTAGGGATCTAATGGAGCACTTCTAAAATGCAGAAGCCCCAGTCTGGCAGATGGAGAGATGTAGTGGTTTTGGGGTATGTAAACAGTGAAAGGTATGGTAAGTGTGAATTCTCTTTTAAAATTGAATGCAAATTATCAGCAGAATATCTTTACAATATCAAAACTTTAGAATTACTAAGTTGGTGTGGCCCTCACATGAGCAGGCAGACAGCTGTGCATAAAGAGTGGTCTGAGCAATAGTGTTCTTTCCTTGACATCAGGGAAAGGCCTTCTGCTGGCTAAAAATCATCTGTGTAGGGAATGCAAATGAATTCTTCTTTATTTTTGCTTAAACCCATGAAGATGAAATTTCTGGCACAGAATTGGAGCTTTTTGAGGACATTTTGGTGTTCAAATGAAAATATGCCTGAATTCTCTCGTTAGCAGCTCATCTGTGCAAATGCAGGGGACAATGGCATCCAACAGACTCCTTTCAAGTAATGGCAACCCTCTGGTTTTTAATGCCTAAGCTGTATCTTCCTACTTAAGACTTTGAAGTTCCTAAAATAACAACCAGTCTTGTTTTGGAAGGGAATATGCAGCTGAATATGCAAAGAGTGGAAAGGATGAGGATGAAAGATTGTTCTCTGAGCAGTGAGAGGTGCAGGAGAGTGGACAGCTATTGTGCCCTCTGCCTTTCTGTGTAGGTTATTCTTACAGAATTGGTAAAGCACCAGTGGCGAGGGATTACCTGGGGGGAAAAATGCTTCTGTTGCTCTGGTTAAAAGTACAGTTCTTTTGCCAAAGTTATCATCTACTCTGATTGCACAAGAATGCTGTGTTGTATGCTAGAGGCAGCATGTTCTGTTCAAATGAGCTGCTTTTGTCTTTTTTTGGTTTTGTTTGAAGTAGTCAGTTATGCTTAAATACTAATTTTGAGGTTAATACAGGGTGATGTAAGCTCTCTTGTGGTAAATGTTGAGAATAAACACTGAGTAGTATCTTACCCCTCTTCAAAAAGACATTCCATACCTTCTGCCATTACCTTCTCTTTGCAGATGATTATTAGCAAAATAAGTGAAGGTATGGTATTTAAAACTTGTTCCTCCTGTAATTTTCAAGACAGTTCTTTACCAGAGAGTGATCTTTATGATTCTTTGTCTAATTATTAAACATGAAGGTCATAGTTCAGGACCTTCAAGCAAGCTCTAGACTGTCGTACATTAATTTGCATCCATGCTTACTTTGAGCCAAATTTCAGTTAAAGCTTAATTGCCCATATTGTGTGTCCTGATCTCTGAAGGTGGCAGATTCTTCTCAGAATGAACAGCTTCAACATTATTGCTTTGGGTAATGATACCTCGTAGAAAATCAAAAGAGAAAACTCTGCTGTTCATCCTACCCTGAGGTTGGGACCTTTCTGTTCTTTACTCAGAGATATTGTCTTCAAACAGGGTTCAGCTTTGTATTACAGTAATCCCAACAAAGATGTGTAAGGCTTTTTTCATGGGCGTCTTGTTAGACACACTTAGTTAAGATTATCCATGTTTTTCTACATCAGATAATACAAACATTAACCCCATGAGGCATTACCCTTATGAAACAGATTTCCTCTTTGGGGAACCAAGGGAGTAGAAGTAGATAATAATATGGTAGTATTAAATTCAGCAAAAACACAGAGTAATACAGTTGTGGAAAATAATCCAAGTTGTATAATAGGAATGTATTACTGGTGTCAAAACTGTAAACATTTCAGGCTCTTAAATTCTAAGACCTTCAGGGTTATTGAACACACTGAATGTAAAATCTTTGGACAGAAATGTGACAAAATACCCCAAACTGGTTAATGATATTTATGGTAGATCTTACAAGTCTGAGTTTGAATTTCCTTTTTTCATATCCCTGGTGTTTGTGATGTCCCACCCTTAAGGGGAAGGGAGCACCCAAGATTTGTAGATGCTCATGGTTGAAAGGAACAACAGGAGTCAGAGGGTCTGCAGACAATCACAAATTTACATTAATAAATTACGCCCTTGGCATGGAAATTGGTATGTTAGTCCTTGGCCTCCTAGAAGCACATGGCAGTGGGTTTAGGATAAGGGGGTGAGGTGAAAGGGAAGAGAGAGGGAGAGAGATACAATTTAAAGAGGGGGAGAAAGAAAGGAAGAAAGATCACCAATCCTGGCTCCATCACTGATGCAGCTGAGGGGGTGTGTAGGGTCCTGGGGTGCACACACGCCTGGGCTTTGTGGGGGTACCTTTTTATAGATGAGTTTCCCTGCACTGGAGGTAAATTTCTCCCTTTCTATGTAATTTAGTTACTGTGTGCAGTCCAGTCTCCCAGACCCTTCTGGAATGGGTTGGAGGCTTCAGGGTATTTGGTGGTTTCCATATCCCCCTACAGCCCATGCCTGCTTCTTGACCTCGGGGTCCCCTTCTAACCCAAACCGTTTTGTGAGTCTGTGACTGAGCTGAGAACATGCAGTGTGTTACTGCAGGAAAGGGCAGAATTTTGGGGCATTGAACAAAGTACTGTGCTCTGTGGAAACATCTGGAAAAAGCTTTTCCTTTTTATATCCGCAAAGTTCACATTTGTGGTGAAAAAAACAGATAAAAGGCAGAGAAAAAGGCTAGAGAGGAGATGGACTCACAAAAACAATAGGACGAGTAGGCGTTTTTATCCTGTCAGGATAGCAATTACAGCTCTGTGGGCTGTTGTTGGTTTGCAATTTACTGTATGCATTCAGGGAGAAGAGAATTTCTGATCTTTATAATTTAGAATCATGATTGTGATTAGCCACAGAAGAAATCAATACGTTTCATGTTCAAATTGAGTTTACCAACTTGATTATTACACCCCCTACTTGAGATTTATTTTGAAAGCCGATTGGAATATTCTGCTGGAGCACTGCTTGCTGCTTATTGAAGCCATGTGAGCCATGCTGAACATGGCACACTGGAGATCTCTGGTCTAGTCCCTTGTTTCATCCAAAACTTATCTCGAAGTGCTGGTATTTTACTTTCTCAGCCTCAATTTGTCTGGTTCAGATGTGACTTGCTTGGGGCTGTATTTATGCTTTTGTGTTAGGCGTGTGCATTTACGGTGCTTTTACTAGGATATTTGCTATCCAAATATCTTGCAAACCAGGATAATTACAAATGAAAACTTAATAGATGAGTTTGTAGGGTAAGCATTAATAAGGAGGGCAAGCTGATGTTAATGCCTATGCAGAATGTCTTTGAAAGCAGATACTGCTCCTCTTTGAAGTCCAGAGAACAATGGGAGTAAAGGCTGAAAACATTGTGGGTAGCAATGTAGTGATAGGAAGAGGTGGAGAAGCCAAAAATGACAGCTGAGACACAGACACAATCAAGATTGAGCAGTAGATCAAACTAAAATAATGAATTCCTATTGCTGACTGAACTCAGCATACGTTTGGGGAATCTCGTTCAGAGAAAATACAAACTCCAGCAGTTGTTTTATGATCATGATGAGGAAAGAAATAAGGTGCAAAGTTTACTGCAAAGATTATATTCAAGTGTGAATTATTTGGAGCAGGTACAATCTTTCTGTTCTGCATCTGAATTTCTAAGGCAGTAGGTACTTAGCCAGAGTGATACAGGCAGGGGACAGTGATCAAAGTTTACCCGAGTCTTACTTTCTAGTAAAAATGTGGATAGGAAGGTAGAAATCTGAATGTAGTGACAAAAAAAAAGTGGTGAAAACAGCTGCAATCAAACTGGCAGAGCCTATGGAGTAAAATGCTCAATAACAAGATGACAGTGGTATGAGGTTCCCAAGAGTTACAGAAATGGGAGAACAATTGCATGTCTTGTGGTTCCAATTAAAAATTTACAAATTGAAGAGGACATTACAGATTTAAAACAACAGAAAACACAGCAAGCTGAATGTGTTACAGAGACCTGCTGAGGGAAAAGTGATTTGATTTTGATTGTCCTCCTGACTTGTGACATTTTTGGAAACAAAGAGGCACCAGAATGAGGATGCAGGGACTGCGTGCTGTATTTAAGGATGCAGCAAGTTCATAAGGAAAAAGTGTTCTGTTTCACTTAACTGAAGGAAGACTTTCAGTGACCAAGGTCAGCCTATTGTTGGAGAATTACAAGAAGAAATGTCAAAATCAGCTTAATGATACTTGCTAGTCAGAAGAAAAAGAAACCAGAATTAGAAAGGCCTGAGTTGCACCAGTATGGCCATTCATAGCTGCAGTATTTAAATTATTTAGAAAAATCTGCATGTGCTTTGCCAAGTCTTTCCCCATACAGTTAAAGAAATAAGTCTGACATAAGTCATCTTACTTACATTTTTTGAAGGTGGTGCTAAATCACAGGGTCTCAATTTTTAGTTTATTTATTTATTTATTTACTTACTTATTTGTTTCCAAGTGCTTCAGGCTTGCCAGGCCCTTTCACTTAAAATTGTAATTTAGAATAGTTGAAACTTAAAAAGTGATAGTTGCTTGAAGCCAAGATTCGAAGAGGATTTTGTGGCTTCAAAGCTCTGTCATTCCTGACAATCTTTGTGCTTGTAGAACTGACTGCATCAGTATTTTTTAAAATTTGATACTTCAGCTATGGCATAGTTCTTACTACTTCTTTTCACTCCTGTTCTAAAGTGTTAATCCCTGTTGGCCAAAAGGATTTTTAAGCAACTATCATACAACTGTGTTGTATTTGACATGAAAAGGTACTGTGCAGAAAGTGGGAAGTTGAAGCTATGCATTGTCTGAAGAATAAGCCTGGGATGCTGCTTTGCTGTCTTTTAACAAAGTCCTTGTTTCGTATCAAGCCTGTTGTACATTTTCTTAAAACATTAACCTGCTGTGGGTTTTGTAGACTTCTGTTTCTTATTTCCATGAGCAGGAAGTGTATGGATGCTGTGAATCTGGCTGGGAGGGTTGCATGCCTGGTTTCTGGAATCAAGAGGAATGGTCCAGCTATTCAGAAATGTCTTTGTATGGGGTGGGGGATCCTCCCTCGGCATGGGGAGATGTGATGAGGAGCAAGTACATTATTCAGGTTAGGAGCACAAGAGCATATGGTGGGAAAGGACATTGGTGTGGCTGGTTAAATGCCTTTGGGAGGCTGTGAAATGCAGAACAGTGTAATGTCCAGGTGAGCGTGATGTGGCTAAATAATATCTCTCAGCTGAACATGCTCTTAAGCTGAGAGTCTGCCGAGGAGGAGCTAGGCCGTAGGGGTTACTGGGAGAGAGAATGGCAGTGTATAACTTTTCTTTTAGGTAGGTTGAGAGTTGCTGTTCTTACATTTGCAGATTAAAGGCTGGGATCTAGCTTCTGACCTCTCTTCAGTCTGGTTTTGAAGTGGTGTTCTGACGTGCATGGCTCTCTGTTGTTACTGTACAATTCTTGTGTTCTCTCTGTCCTGTTCCCAAAGAAGTATCTATTTCCCTTGATTATTTTACTCAGAAGAACTGGTTAGATATGAATCTTTTTCTCTTGATTCAGATAGTTGTCTCATCCTGCTAAATTTCATGTGGCTCTGTCAGTAAGACTTGTGTGTTTGTGTTCTGTGTAAAAAGCTAGAAATAACACATAAATTCTTTGGTAGGTATTTCGGTAAGTTTCCCTTTGTCTGGAAGAATGCCTGTGACTTTGAGGCTTTTTTGTTAATTGATCTTGAAGCAGCCTTTAGTGGATTTAGCTTGAATTAATTTTAAAATTGCTCTTTATCTACTCACAAAAAATGAAGTGCACTACATTTAATTCTGTTAAATATGTCTTGGTTTGAGATCGGGGTTTTTTTTGTTTTTTTTCTTTTTTTCTTAGTGGGAACAGTTTATTTAAAGCGTTCTGGTGACTCTGTTTGGAAGGATTGCAGAAAGCCATAAGCACAGACAGAACAGGAACCGGGGAGGAGTTTTTCTGTTTCCAGAATGATGATCCAGGAGTTGGTAGCTGCGGAAGGGGACACTGTGGGTGACAGCTCCTGAGCCGTGTTTTTCGGAGCTGGAGCTGTGTCGCCGCTCCGTGTGGCCACCAGGTGGCAGCGTTGGACAGCGAGTGCCGTGTCCAGGTACCGGGAATCAAATGATGGCTTTGGGCTTTCTTTTGTTCTCCTTCTTCCCCTCTTTCCTTTTATTTCTTCATTATCCTCTGCAGCCAGGAGCTCCAAATTTGAACAAACTACAGGTTTCATCCGTCTCTTGCAGAGTTAATTTGTGAAAGGGTCTGGTTTTGGCCATGGTGCAACGCGCTAAGAAATTGTTCTGAGGAGTGAGAACAAAATTTCTTTGCGGGAGGGTGCAGCGTGAGGGGAGACACTGCTTTTTTGCTTGGCTCAAGGAGGTTCTTTCTTATCCCAAACCACATATATCTGTCCTTCCTCTACCTAGTTACAGTACAAAATGTCATCTGGAAAAAAATAAAAAAATTAGTTATAATGTAGCGGCAAAACTGTTGCCTGGAGAGTGTGCCTGCTGAGAGCCAGGCGCAATTTGGAAACAGTAATAAGTTTCCCTTGATAGGATTATTTTCACTCTGCTTTAAGGGGGAGAGAGGATGGAGAAATGTTTGTTCCTAATGGAAATGCCCTTGAAAGAACAAGTAGACGCAATCAAGGGAAAAATATACATATTCTGCAGTTAAGACTGTAGTTCTTCTACAGACTAGAATAGATTCTAGTTAAATTAGAAAAGAGGTGGATTATGTGCCTAAGTTCAGTGCAGCAGTACCAGCTCTGCAGCAAATGTCAGCATCTCAGCTGTGATGAGTGGTGTGTGGTGTTTGTGGCATAAGATTATTTTAGGGTGCTTAGTCAATGGCTTCATTTATGTAGCAGGAAATACAATACACTTGTACCAAATTCATATTATCCTTAATGCAAAGAATACATGTAAGCACCTTTCCNCTTGTAAATAAGACTCCCTTAGTTTTTTGGGATGAAAATAAAAAAGCATTAGCTACGTTGCATGTTTTACTCCAGATGTTGGAAGTCATCTTTTCTATTTGCTGCCTTCCCTGACAGTTTTGCATCCTTTTTTATTTGGAATAAAAAACTATTGTCCACTTGTGGTGGTCTATAACTAAATTGGCTGCAAAATATGAGAAAATTCTTCTGGTGTTCTATGTTGTACAGTTATAATTATGGGTGGGTTTTTTGCATGTATAAGGTAGTTGGGGTAGTTCCTTTTGTTTTTTGAAAATATATTGAGAACAAAGTGGTAGGTTTTGAAAATGGTTTAGAAACCATGAAATACCAACTTCTCCCCTCAAAAAGAGTCCAGGTAGATTTGAAGAGAGGTGAAACTGCAGGTGGGAATGGTCCTTCCCCAAGACACTGGAGGAAATTAAAAAAGAGGGAGATACACAAAGTGATTTTTACATGTTTGTTACATGTTCACATTGTAAATACCCAATGCTGTAGCTTTGACACACTCAGTATTGCACTGGGCCTGGTGGTAATGAGTGCTGTAATATTTATCTTTGCTTTTTTGTCACTTTGTTTGTACCTTCTTTACTTTAAACAATTCCTCATGAGAGAATCCCTGGTAAATCAAGGCTTCATATTCCAAGTTGCCTATTACATTAGTGTGAGCGTGATGTATAATTCAAACAAATCAGTAGTAAAAGATTTAAGCCTTTGTCAGTTAGTTATAGTGACTTCAGCCAAGTTTCTGACTAGTTCACCCAGAGAAGTGCTGATCTAGCTTGTCCTTTTCTACAGTATATGGAAGGTTTTTCCATTAAACGTAGAATAAGAGGGATATTTTCCCTGAGCTGTGAGGAAAGTGGCAGCAGTACAAGTGGCATCTGAAGGGGGTTGTACTAGTTATGTTCCCAAAGAAAGGCTAGTTGTGGTTTTCAGGCTATTTGACTTTCTGGCATGAGGCACTAGGTGGCTCATATAGGATCCATTTTAGTATTGATTAGTCTGATATGCATAAATCTGCTTCTGCTTTGGATACCTGCTGCAGAAGTGCCAGACTCTGTACACCTTCTCTGCTATGGTAGTGTGGAGGCTCCCATACCTTTCTTGCCACACACCAGACCAGGATATGCTGTGTTCTCATCACTCCTCTTTTGGGGCTGAGGTTCAGAAGTCTGCTCTGAAAAGCATTTATTCTGTTTTTGCAATGCATTTTCTTCCAATTATTGTTTGCCCAACTCTTACTTGTTAGATGTGACCAGTTTTAGAGTTCTGTCCCTGCCTGTGTATATTTCTGCAGGAATTTTAGCTTTTGGATATTAAAAACAGTGCAAGGACACATTATCCAATATCAGCGTGAGGCTGACCAAATTAGTGCACATTAAATAGAATATTGCTGGTACATAATGGACTTGAAGAATGTGATTTTTCTTTTTCTTTTTGGTGCCATTTTTGTTCAATTTCAGTACCAGCTAGAAGAAACAAAGAATAATCTCTTCTCAACCAAAGTCAGTTTTTGGTCAGTCACAATGTTTTTTTTTGTGTTTTGTTCCGTGTTCATGGCTTTGTTGTTTGTGAATCTGTTGTCTTGACCCTTGCTAAGAAAGAAAATATTATTACTTGTTCTAGACTCGTGCTAGGAAAGAAAAGATTTCCAGTTCTATGTTTGGCCTCAGTCTCTTCAACAAATGTGATAATGTTTTTTCAGGGGTGGGGGATTTATGAATAACTGTGAGGATAATTACGCGGTTAAGCTTAAAAAATACTTGTCATTTAAATGAGAATATATAAATCTGTTGGATTTGAACATAATTTGGTGAATTTGGCATCTGGTTGCATGTTACATGGAAAAGCTGCAAGGACAGACCTGCCATTGACATCAGACAAGCTGGGCAAACATATTAAAAAAAAGCTTAAAACCCCAAATACTAATACTTTCCCAATGCAGCAGTATACAGATTTACCAGTGTCAATGAATATTGTTCTGCTAGTATATTTCTTATTTCATGCTTCATTTTCTCTTCTCCCAGAGCTAGAAGTGTCATAAAGTGTTTTGCATTCTAAGTACTAGGGATATAGTGTAGAGACAGTATTTGCCATGTTCTTAGAAACAGAAGGCACACAGTGAAATTTAAAAAATTGAATAGACAGTTACACCTCTACCATTTTACAAAGAAATTGGCAAGAAGTAAACGTGGGCATTGGGAAGAAACTGTGTCTGTATGTGGATGACTTCTTTTTTTTCCCCCCTTGCATTGGAACTGAGAGATGCACTTGCCATAGTCAGGTCTGTACTTAGGCTTTGCATATTAGCCTTCACAGCAGTTAATGATATTTAGGTTCAGCCTAGCTATCAGGAGGCAGGGAAAGGAAAAAATGCAATAAAGAAGTGGTTCAGCTTCTCTCAAATGGGCTTTAATTGAGCTTTTTGTGATGAAAAGCTAATGCTATCTGTTTCCTAGAGATGACTAATTCTGTGTTCCAGTTGTTAACTGAAGAGATAGGACTGTAGTTAGAGACAGCTTGTACCAAAATATGGTAGCAGGCATTTGGTTGTTGACTAAAGGTTTTAAATATATTGAGTTATGCTGGAGGGGGAGGAAGAAAAAACTGTCTATTTTTGTTACAGGTTGTACACTTAGCTGTAACAAATAGGAACACTATGGCTGGTGCTAGACAAATATTTTTAACATGGCTGTTTCCTGCCCTAGTTCTTGGAACAGGAAGTAAACATCTGTATCAGAGAGGATTTGCTATTACCACTGATAATTGCAATGATTCTCTTCTATGAAAGCTACTTAACTCCAACAGCATATTTAACTACGTATTTTAACATATTTGTATGGCGTGCATACAAATAAGGTCTATTTTCAGTAGTATTCTATACCTCATTTCTGCATTTATCAGCTGTAATACATTCCAAGTACTTCTGTATATCATTGAAATGAAAGATTTTACTGCAACTTAAGAATGAACATTTATGCTTCCAGCTTCCTCTGTTTTTTTGCCAAGGTTTCTTTGATCTAAATACGGTGAGGTGCAGAAAAAGGATAGTCCCAGAGACCGGTGGTGTTCAAAATGCCAGTGTCTGAAAATGTTGCCTCAGATTGGTAAGCTTATTCAGGCAGAACAAAAGAGAACCAAAAATGCAGATTCTGTCAATAAGTCTGCACTTCATCTCTTGCTGAAGCAGGGAACATTACTAGATCTCATGTTGCTCTGCCTGATTAGCTCTATCTGGAAAAAGGTGAGCCTTTCCTGCTGTTGAGTTAGAGGTATCTGCTTTAACAGTCACAAAGGAAATGTGAAGAAGTCGGACATTTAAAATCGGTCATAATGTTTATTTGTGAATACTTTGTGCTTAGAGCTGGGGAATTTCTCTTCTCACATGAGTTTCAGTCTAGGAAGTGGCATATTGGCAGTAGTGTTCATTTTCTTCTTATACTACAAGCTGGAAGATAACTAGCTCCTAGAACACTACTTAGTAAAGTTTAAGTGTGGGGGGTTTTTTACCCCTCTATTTTACAGCCTTGGAAACTCTGGCACATTATAGGCTCAAAAAGTTACACAAGAGTGGATCTCTCTCAGTGTAGTGTAAAGGGAAGGGGCTCTGTTCGTGGAAAAGGAAAACACAGGAAGATCTTTGTATCAGTTCCTGCATGGTTGAGTGTAGTGAGCTTCAAAGGTCTTGCATCTGAGGAAAGTGATGACATGAAGAAAGTGTTCTGTGTGGAAGATCACGTAGAGATCAAGAGAATTGGAAACGAAGTCAGCAAAGTAGTATTTCTAAAGAAAGCCCTGTGTAAGAGAGAAAATAGAAGATAAGTTGGAAACTATGTCTAATATGAAAGGTTTTAGGAACAGAAGGCATGAAGGTGAGAGCTGAAGGAGGAACCAAAAGGAACAGTTATGGCCATAAATATGTGATGATGACTGTAGCAGGACATGAAGTGAAAGAGAAGCTGGGTTTTGTAGGACTGAGTGAGGAGTGGATTATGAATTCCTGGGTAAGGTACTGGGCAGAGAACTGTTACATCACTGTTGAGGTGAGAAGACATCTAGCAGCTATGAAATCCGAGGGCACGTGCTTCTACTGGGGGCAGTTCTGCTATTCTGTTTAACATTTCCTTCAGGGGTGTGTGCGCAGCCCTTTTGATTTGGTGCTGATTCCAGCAGAGGCTGTGTATTTCAGTGAAACTCTGCATCAACAGAGCTGTAAGCATGTAGCATCATGCTTACAGCTGCTGTAAGCATCTAGCCCCACTAATAGAGCTATTTCTAGCTCATCTAGTTGTGAAGAAGGTGGCTCTTCCTCTCCCAATCAGTATGCTGCTGAGTTGCATGGCCTATGGCTATGTAGACTGAAAAAGTACTGAAGAAGTCTGAACTTCAGCATTCATCTTTGAGAGGTGACTAAAGCTTCATGTCCCTGTCCATCCATTTCAACACCAGAACTTTCACTGAAAATAAAAATTTGTGTTAAACATAATTCAGAGCCTTATAATAAAACATGTCATGTGGTTAACCTTTAATACAATGTAGCATTTAAAGAATAGTTTGCATCTTTTGCTGGTAAATTACTACATAAATATTTAGATTAGGTGTGAATAGGAATGTGGCATTATTTATGGATCCATATTTCTCTGGCATTTCAGATGCATGGTTGTTTTGCTGCTTAATAAATGCAGACATTAAAAGAACAAGCATACACAAAGTGCTAATTTTAAAGCTTTGCAGCTCAGGGGAGAAAAATCTCCCCACGTTTTGTTAGAACTGCTTGTCGTCTCCTGTTGCACAATAGAGAGAAATCATATAAAACACTAGAAATTGCATTAAGCTTCTTTATTTCTGATACTTGTCATGGAGTGACATGTCTCACCTGCTAGTGCAGATTGGCAGCAGAGCAACCTGTCAGATCTGAAGATGTTTTGGTGCTGTCTGTTCCTTCTTGCTTCAGAGGCAGATGTGTTATGGTACAGTCACTACTTTAATTTTTGTCCGTATTTTGCTTCAGTTCTTTCTCACCTTAATCCTTGGGAAGGGAAGGCAAGAATATATGAAATGTCTTACTCATGAAAACTTGAAAAAAGAGGAAAGTGCACATGCCTTTTTCCAGGTTTAGCTAGGGATTGGACTGCTGGGGAGGCTGCCCAGAAAGCCACATCAGCAGCATGGAGTGCAACAGTTCAGAGAATGGTGCTGACAGAACGGCACTGCAGGCTCTTGTGGAAGCACTCTCAGGTCTGATACATGTGGGTTCTCTTACTTCTGTGAAGTCCTGTGAGTCACATACCTTGTCTGTAGCTTGGTTTCCCCATACCAGATGTGACCTTCCCTGCAGAGTGAACATACAGGGATGATGACAATAAGTCTGTTGATACCTCTGAGTAGTTGAGATACGGCAATGGTGAAGGTTTCTGGCTGTTTGTACAGGAATAAGTTTCCATTTGAGATGGAAAAGGTAGGAGTGTTTCCTTGATCTGTTGAAATTAAGGAGAGGTACCGAGAAGTTCTGCTGCAGTTTTGGCTTCTAAATTAATCCTACGCTAAAGAAGTTAATTCTTTGGGGGCTATTACTTCTCCATAGTTAGTCTCCATGATGTTTATTAGTGAGAAAATCTGACTAAATGTTCAGTGCTTTTGTGCCCTTTACTTGTCTTCTGTTTTGAACTTCTGGGAGGAAAGTAGCTTTCTACGTTCATTTACTTGTTTCTTTAATTTTATTATGGTCCTTTCCCTGAAAGCCAGTCACTTCTAGTCCAGGGTCCTTGCAAGGTATTCACATACACCAATTATCCTTTCCTACTTCTTGGCAGGCAATAGGCATTCCCATATAACTTGGTGTGCAGGTTACCTTGATCACCTGTTGGTCTGGAAAATACCCCTAATTTCTCTGATTTTTCTAGATCCCTGTTGTATAAAACCTTTTAATGTTCGATATTTTTTTCCCATTTCCTTATATTGTATTTGGTTTGATGGCTCCGAAATTTTTTATAACCACGGGAATGTACTTTACAAGAAGGCCTGTTCCAATCCTGAGTTGACTAAGCTCTTCTAAGCATCCATGGTGATCCCTGCATTATCAGCAGTGCCTGTATGCATGGAGTCATCTCACTCTGATTCTGACTGCATTGCAATAAGTAAAGAATTTGCCAAAGAACTATTTGCTTACTCAAATATTAGTCCTGTGAAAGGAGGATATCTGAAAGTATCATTTTCTTGCTGCCAGTAACTGTCTTTATGCAAACTCTTTTCAGCTATTTTTTCTTCTGATGAGCACTTTTGAGTTTAGTTTCAGGAATTCCTGTCTTCAGAAGTAACAGCCCTCCAGCACTGATACCCTCAAGGCTAACACATAGCAATGTTTCTCTAAGATGAATGGAGAACTATAGTGGGAGGGAAAAAAGCTTCCATAGCTATGGAGAAGAGGTTTTCTCTCTTCCCCAGCAATCCCTTGGACTTCCTTGGTCCATACATAGCAGCATACCTTGGTATGCTCCTTGTAAGAAGCCAAGAAGACCTCCAGGATCTGTTCTTCAGTGGTATTAAATGTGAGGATTTAAGGATGAGTGTATTTTCTTGCAGGAGGTAGCAACTTCCAAAACCTCATGACTGTTTTTACCTGAAAGCATGTACAATTCCAAAAAGCCTGAAGGTCAGTGTGGATGGGTCAGTGTCATCCTGGCCTGTCCCAGCAAGATGCATTTTCTGATACAAAATTAACCAGCCAGAGTAAACATCTTTATCTCCAAGAACACTACAAAAAATCCCAGGAGCTGTACATTTGGCCCGTGGAAGTTAAGTCTTTGCTATCAGTACTGCCCAGAAGAATCATTCCAGGTCATTCATTTTCTTTCTCTTCAATAAATATTAACCATCTGATTTGAAAACCTTTTTGTTACCATAGGGTAGCTTCCTAGGGTAGCATAGAAAGTAAAGTGTGAAGGATAGGGAATTTTGTAAACATGCTTTCTAACAATGTGCAAGGGGCAGCAGTTTTCCTCGGATGGTTGCAGAAGAGGTATCTGCACTGTTCTTCGAATGGTTTAATATGTTTAACTTATTATTTATAGTATGATGAGAACATAAAACATCTGTACTGTGTTAAAGTCCAGTGTTAGAATACTGTCAATGGCCACAAGCACGTGGCAAAGTATAAGGTCAGGATAAGCAAACACTAATACATGCTCCCCGAAGTCTCACAATGTCCAGAAACCTGTAATTAAAAACTGCAGTCAGAATGTTTCTCTGTGTTTGATAACACTGAATGGTATTGTTGTTGTTTTTGGGAACTTGTTTAGGTGAGTCCCTTAAACATTTGCAGCCTCCTGTGGAGAGCAGTTCCACAGCTTAGGGGAAGTGGGGCTTGTAAACACTTGAATCTGCTCAGTTGCTGGACAGGTGCATTTTCTCTGTCCTGAGATGCCTGCAAGCTCATAACAGTTTGTGCAAGAATAGGGGCCAACCCTTTGGTCTACTGAGAACATAAAAGTGGATATTTTTTCTTCCCCTTCATATAATTTTAAGGTATATTGTTTTGGTCTGCCCTGGTACATCTGTGGACACAAAGGAATGTAGTCTGGGGAAGTGTTGTACTGTTCTTACCTTACCTTTTCTTCTCTGATCATCCAGATCTGAAGACTTTTAAAATGCCTCTTAATGTGAGGAGCTGTGGGTCACTTTACCTATTTCTACATCTCAAATTGTCAGGAGGAAAGGATACCATTACTCATCAAGTTGGGAAGGCTCCTGTCTTATGTGAATGGTCTGAGTGTGAGGGAACTGAAATCAAGACATGAAATCCAGAGTGTTGGCAAAACAAATAATTTTTATTTTAACTTTCTCCCAGTTTTAGACAGCCCTGTTTACCTACCCATGTCTCTTAATTTTGAGTTGTGAGGCTTATTTTTGAGCCTATCACCAGGAAGAGCAGCAGAACACACCCAGTTTCAGGCAATACTATTTGAGACCTGAGTGCTGTAAATGTTGTAGAAATGTGCATGTATTAATGAGGGGTATAATAGGTTTGAGTGAAAGTGGGAGATAAGATGTGTTAATCTTGTATATTAAATAGTCCTACAACAATGAACCTTATAATGAGGCTGTTATTAAATCTTTCCTTCACTGGCCTCACTTCAGTGAAACCAGTGCTTCTCAGTTTGGCAGGTTTAAAGCCAGATTTCATGAGAAAGGACCAACTTTGTGAGGCCTTTGTAGTTTTGAAATACTTACCTCACTAGAGATGTGTACAGCACATGGTGGAAAAGATCTTTCCAGCACTCCATCATGGAATATTTTCCCTTTTTTGAGCTTGTGGAGACCTCTCTTAATATTAGTGTGCTGGTATGGAGTCTGTTTTGACCTCAGCTGTCTCTTAGGAAAAGGAGCACTGCGTTTCTCTCATCTACATCATGCAAACAGATTGTGTTCCAACAAGGTTAGAAAGACTGTCAAAATAGCAATAGTTTTAAAGGAAAAAAAATAAATTATCTAGAATGATCAGTGATTTTTACATTTGGTGCTGTTCTAGCTATAGCACTGAAGGCAGTTCCGTAAGAAGGGCAAGGTTTCTTGGCTAACTGGTATTTATTTTTTTCTATTTTTGTCCAGCAGCATTTACAGATTTTCATCTTGCCTCTTGCACCATTTGCCAATAGCCAGATTAAAATCTGCATGCTGCTGTCTGATTATGTTCTAGTTTAAAGGGAGGAAATAAAAAAGTTTAAATACCCAAGTCTGATGCCCACTCTGGAGGATACAGAGAGGCAACCATGTTAGGAAGCAGCAAACAAAAATTTCCTCTAGCAGCCAGGTTTCCTTTCCAGTAAGGACCCAAACAGGGACTTTGTCATTCTGAAGGTGGTGGGAGCTGGGCTGACAGAGAGACTATTTTTCTCCATCAGCATTATTCCTGTTTGAAGGTAAGGAAAAGGTTCAGTGAGAGACATCAAATATATAAAATTAAGAGTGATGATTGTTTCCTGCAAGGAAGCAACAAGACAGACACCGCTGTGTATTCTCAGGTGATCCCCATTCTGATAGTAACCAAGACCAAACCTGATTAGCTTAGTTATAAAATGAGTTGATGTTTTGTGATCTTGCATTCTCATTCCCTGCAAAGCAGACACCTTTTTGATTTACTATGCATGTTCTTTAATTGAGATGGAGATGCTGTAGCTCTGCTCTCTGTAAGTTCAGCTTTTACATTCCATTTCTCTTTTGCCTCTTCATCCCCTTTCCTCCACGCATCTGACTCTGAGCTCACATTTATCCTGTTAAATAACTCTTCTTACTGTGTCTAAACATAAGAGGCTGGAGCATCCTTTCTCAGATACCTCAATTCCCACCTTATCTCTCCTTGGGCTTCTGCCAGGAGCTCCATTGTCAAATTAGAGTAAGGAACTTGTCTGTTTTAATATCGAGTAGTACTGAGATGACAAATGGCTTTGTGTAAACGGTAACGGTGGCTACTGTGAAAGATTTTTTAATTCTCACAAAGGCCTGCAACTAAATCAGCAAGCGTTCCCAGCGATGGGTATGTCACGTAAAGCCGTAACTGCCTCTGCGGATGGGGGAGAGAGTAATTTGAGGAAGAACAGTGGCAGGAGGATTGCATGGCGGATTTTCACATTTCAAAGCTATGCGTTCGACCTCTTTTCTGTAAGAGAATGAACCCGAGCGTTTGCCGGGGTGCGCCGCGCGGGCCGGGAGCGGCAATACCCGGAGCGGGCACACGGTGGCGGCACAGCCCCACTTTTGGCGCGGCCGGGGCCGGTCAGTGCCGCTGCCGGCTCTGCAGATGCACATATGGCACAGTATTATCATTTTATGGTTACAATTATGAGCAATTTGATAGAAAATGAAAGCTAAATCATGCAGTGTTCCTTTTATTTGTTTAATTTTGCGCTCTAAATATGTAGAAGGAAAAATAGTGCCGGTTTTGTGTGGATGGTGATAGGTACAATGCCTCCTTTTGGCTTCGTGTTCTCACACAGCGCAGGTTGTGATTATTTTCTTTCGTACATGATGAAATGTGTGGAGTTGTTCTCAGGTGCTGGGACTGTTTCGCACAGAAATTGTGTATGTCTGAATCTCCAGGCTCCTTTCTTCCATAAGAAATGCATGGTACATTTACTGGTGGGTAGACAAATACACAAGTAACAAGTTCCTTCGCAGTTTCCATTGGAAGAGGCTGGGTAGCTGTGCCGTTTAAGCAAATGCCAAAGGAAGTCTTTAAATTATGAAAGTCACTATAGTCGTTGGCAGAGCTCCCCTGAAAGGACCAAGTATGTTCTGAACAAATTCCTTCTTGCCAGTGAGAAAAATCTCCTGCCATAGCAGTTCTTAAGCTAAAAGTAAAAATTTTCATGGCCCATGCCAGGACCTGTATCTTGTTACAATGATCTGTGGGGTCTGTATTTTGTGTATTCGGGTTCTTAGTTTTTCTCTCATCAGATCCCTTATGTTCATTGTTATGAAAATGCATGTTTTTGCCTGTATATGTAGTGGCATAATTTGTGTGTTATGTTCTTCCTTCCTTTTCAGTAAAACAAAGTTGTTAGCAGAGCCAGGCTGTAAAATAAATCTTTGTTTTATTTTTGTTCTTTGCTGGTAAGTATTCTTTTGTTTGTATTAATGAAGATAAGGCTGGAAATGTGCTTTCCACTTGGAATGGAAAATGTGAGCTCTGAGATGGTATTTGCATTTATCGATCCAGGCGCATCTGCTGGCATACGATGGCGTGTGATATTTTTGTCCTTACCCACCTTTGAACCAGAGAACATGGCAGATAAGCTGTCCAGTTTGATTGGCATATCCTCTGGAAAGGATTTTCAATACATAGGATCAAATCCCGTATCCTAAACTCCTTTTGCATTTTGAAAGTATGCTAGAGACTTCTCTGAGTTCATCTGCTATATTGGGAATTAGTTTTAGGTTTAAATGCTTTCCTTGCTCTCATCAAATCATACGGGCTATCTTTTTCTTTGGCCAATTTTAGATGCACTATATTTGTGTTGTGCATCTCAATATTTTTTCCAGAGTGTTAAAGCAAACTTGGGAATTTCATCATCTGTGTGGAGCAGAGCATCTTGGTAGATGATATAAAACTTAGGCTGTCTATAAAAAAAAATTACAAAATTACAAGTACTTGGATAAATCATCCTGGTGAATTTAACCAGGGTAGGAAGTCTTGTATCTTTTATTGCTTTTTCTTCAGGATCAGTTTTAACGGTGGCTCTACAGGTGCTATAGGTGGAAATGGAAAGATTATTTTTTGAAAAGAACTCTTCAGCTGTTTAGAACACTTGTTTTTTTAATTTCTTTTCACACCTGACATCTGTGGGTCCCGAGACTAGTTTTGAATTTGATGTTTTACGTGTGCTTTGGGAAAGTTCCAAAGGACTGCCCTGGCTTTGTCCCTAACTTTCTTAACTCAGTAGCTTTTCTGTGGGTAGGTAACCATAACTTAACTAATTTGTATGCACCATATGCAGTCTTGGCTCACTTCAAAGTGTAATCAAGTCATGAACTAATTACAATACCATATTCCCAAAGAATGTAAATTTAATTTCCCTTCAAACAGAATGGGAATGTATTAAGCAACTCCTTTATATGAGAGCTGTGGCATTCAACAACATAATGCTGATGCTTCAAACAGAAGTGAAGTTCTTAACTTTTGCAGACCTTATGACCTTTTTCCCTATGCATCTTCCCTTTTTATTCTTGCATCTTGAGTTAATTTACTGACTGGATAACAACATTAAAATATTCAAGTGTAAATTAAAATGTAACTGTTGGGCTTCAGATTGGAGATCACTCTGTCTTATTGTATGTGACTTGCTTCTTTATAGTGTTTTCAGAATTGTGCTTCCTAAGGCATTTGGATCAGAAGGAAATTGTGTTTTGAATTGAAGGCTTATAAGGTTCAGACTCTCACCAAATGATTTCTTTAATACATCGAAAAGTGGATGTGCAGAAAGTTCCCTACAGGTTCTTAGCATCACTGTGCCAGGGAGTCCACATAAACTCAGTTATATAAGAACGAGCAAAGTGAAGTTGTTCATAAAACATTTTATTACCTTCAGTCTTTGCAGCAACTTCAGAGTTTAGATAATAAACCTTCATAGAAGTTACTAGTCTCTACCCTTTCTCAGAACAATGATTCACATAGAGTCAAACCACTCATTTTATTTCTCTTAATTTTAAAGGCAGCAGAAACATGTTAGGGTTGACTTTGATCCGTGCCTGGATAGTCTGATGTCCAAAATGCAGTCCTGTTGCTCTTCTGAGATGAGATTGTCAAAGCCCAGGACTCCATGTATTAAACACAAGTAGTAGTTTAAAATTAAATGTGGGTCAGCTTCCAATGAAGTATGTAATTGTTAAATGCTAAAGGAAAGAGCTTAGAATATCTTAGTTTATATTTTAAAGTGTTCCTTTTAGATGTTAATTCATTAATACCAGCAGTTTATTTTTATTCATATGACTTTTCATATGTAAGTAGTTGAAGCTGCATTATTTTAATCCTTTCTTTGGTTAGGAAGAAAAAAGCCTGCAGGTGGAAATCAGAATGACATACATATTGCTTCTTTCCCAAAAGGCACGGTATCTCTCTCCTATTGATATGCAAAATATTAAGGCAGAAAATAAACCCCATTGCTTTACGTGTCAAAATACTGTGAAAAATACATGCTTGGGTGATGCATGAAAAAAAATGTGGGTCCACTTCAAACTGAGCACACTTGTAGTGGAATTTGCCGTGATTCAGTCATGGGGCTTTGGGGTTCTGCAGACTATAATTTGGTTCCCTTATACTGTGAGTGTTCAGATGTAGCTTGATCCTTAGTTGTAGCTGTAGGGATAGCATAGTTTGGGGACCCAGCTAAATGGGTCTTAGCCTTTGCCTGAGTTTGGTGAAATGCTTTCTCACTCTTGCAGCATTCTTTAAAGTAATTTTTGGGCTACTGAGTAACTGTACAGTGAAATGTTGTAGTAGTACATGGTGCCAAAGTTATGGATGCAGTGGTGTGTCTGTTAAACAGCTGTGAGCTTGCTGTGACATTCTTCAAGTGCCAGGCACAGGCCAGCTGCATTCTGGAAGTGGTGTAGTGTTGCTGTTGCTGCCAAAAAAACTCCAAACCCCAAACAAACCCCAGAAAAACATCAAAGCAAGGTAGGTTAGATCAGGCACATGGTGCTTGATGCTGTGCTGCTGGGACTGGGCAGGGCTCCTTAAATGGGTCTGCTACACGTACCTGGTTGGAGAGCATGCAGACAAGCTTAGGTCTGCCTGGAATTTATCTGAGTAGACTTTTCTTGGGAGACCAAAGACTGCTCAGTAGTCAGTGTAGTTTCATCAACCCACTGAGTGACATTTCCTCAGCATCTCCTTCCTTGTCTGGTTTTTTTCACAGCACTTGTCTTCAAGGGACTACCTGAGGCAGTGAAGAGAGTTGAGTCTTTGCTGAAACTGCCAACATGATGATAACTAGCCAGGTTTCTAGATGCATGTCCTTAAGCAGGACTTTAAAAAGACCAATGTTTTGTGGCTACTGGGTCATGATTGCAGATGTCAAAAAACTGTCTTCATCGCATCACTGAAAGTTTCTTGTATCTCTACCACAAAGTTCAAGTTAATGCTGTCTGATTTAAATTCCAATCCAATTTGTGTGCATTTGAGTTTTTCTTTCCTTTGATTGCTTTATTCATCTTTGCATATCTCTGTAATAGCTCTGAGTCTCTAGAGAATCTTCCATTGGATTTGGGGGCTGATGGGATTGCAGCATCTTGTGGCTGAAGATGGAGATTC
The DNA here is from genome assembly GCA_013399875.1 of Gymnorhina tibicen. Classification (NCBI taxonomy): domain Eukaryota; kingdom Metazoa; phylum Chordata; class Aves; order Passeriformes; family Artamidae; genus Gymnorhina; species Gymnorhina tibicen. Next base: position 346,752 of record VXAZ01001123.1, read on the forward strand.
AACTCCTGTGTTCTCTTCTGGCCGTGGATCAGAGAATGCAGCCCTGAGTGAAAGGAGAGTCCAAGCTGAAGCTACAGTCAGGGACTACAGGAATGGGTCATCACTGGGCATCTTGTTTGGTGCTTGGGAGGTCTGTCAGGGCTTTTCTGCATGGGTGAATGCAGGCAAACTCGTACTTGGAGCTAATCAGGTGCAAGATGAATCTAATCTGTTAGTGCTGTGCCTGAGCTGTGCTAACTTACCCTGCAGCTGCAAGACGCGTGTCCTGGAGCTCGCTTATGGAGTGTGGGGCTGCTGGGCTGCACCTGTGTGCTCAGACATGCCCAAAGACTCCCTGTGACAGAGTTTTCTCGTGTGTAAAAAGGGAACACTAGAGCTGGTGCCTGTCCTGAAAATGCTCTTGGCAAACCAGTGAGGAAAGTGGCACTAGGTGTTGAGTTCTCACAAACACTCTGAAAATACAGAAGGGCCTTTGTTATTAGATTGATTGCAAAGAATCTCATTAGCTGTGTTCTCTTCCCTTGCTAGTAGCTGCTAGAAGTTTTTTCCAGCCTCAGTTTGCTGTGATCAGAAGCTGCTTTAAATTTTTTTTTAAATGAAGTGAGATAAAACTAAACATTTCTTCTTAAATGATAAAGGCCCCCAAAGAAACATTGTTTCTAAGGAGAAGATCCTCTGTCTTTGGGTTTGGTTGTCTTTTTCCCTCTTACAAAAAATGATGTAAGAAAAGCAGAATTTTGGTCAATAGTCCTCAATAGAGTAGCCTGGTGTTGGCTTCTTTTGGAAACCTGAACCTGAAGAGACTAGTAATTGTTTGAATTGCTGTAGCATGAACATTGCTTGCAGAAGGATGTGGAGACTTGATGTGTAGAATTGAAGAGCTTCTTAGGTAGATGCTGGATGCTCTAAACTAAAACATTTCAGATTTTAATTGTATATTCACTTATATTTGAAGTGGCAGTGGAAACAGTGGACTGGGAACAGTGCAGGAGGTCAGTGGGTGTGCTAGAGACTGGCCCTTCCCCTCCCAGTTTCTGGGGAAGCAGGAACTGTAGCTACTTGTTCTACCTCAGCCTGTGGGAGGCTGGCAGTATTTCAGCGAGGAGTAAGCTGTGAATACTTGATATAGCCATGGAGCAGACTTAAAAGCCTGAGGATTAAGAGTGGAACTGAAGGAAGGGTAGGGTTGAGACTTTGCAAGGTGGATAAACACTCCCAGATTGGTGTCTCTTGCTGGAAGAGGTGTCCTCTGCTCCCAGCTCCCACTCCCTCTGCTTGCCTCATGCTGGATCTTGTGCCTGGCTGTCCCTTTCCCTCGCTGGGTCAGTTTGCTCACGCCCAGAGTGAGGGATCTGGGAGGGCTGCAGAGCTGGTGTGGGTGGAAGGAGTGAGTGGGAGAGTATCTTTGGAAGCAGTTGAACGTGAGGTTGGCTTTACCTTCTTGTGAAACGTCACCTCTAAGGAAAAGCTCTTTGTTCCCTGCCTGGCTCCCTGGACATCCGTCCCTGGCTTCTGTAAGCGTGTCACCACTGTGTGCTGGCATCCCCTCTTCTCAAGGCTAGCCATCTCCACTGAGGTTATTATCTCTTAAGAGCCATAAATGAGCTCTTAATTCTTTGACTTACATTCAGTGAAAAAATTAACTAATTTATTCTATAAAATATGTAGTACTTGCAGTATGGCACATAAATGTGGCTGTTGAAATCCTAACCTTTGCATTTCTAATTTTGATTTCTTTTTCTTTTTCCCCCCTCCATATACAACCTTAATACTTTACTAATAAACGGCATAAAAAGTATAACTCTAATGCATTCAAATGCATATTTCTTGGACATAAAACTACCGTTCAGTGAAATGCCAAGTACCACTTCTCCCAGGTAACTAACATCTTGCAAATCCAATATTTGTGCTCCTGAACACATGAAGAATTACCTAATGTGTGCATTAAGGTATACTACTTTTTTTGGAATGCAAATATGTAGGACTTATCCTATACTGTTTTTTTGACCTTACAATGTTTTTTTTTTAAAGCAGATTATGAAAATATTTATCATAATATATATGTTTGTCCAAAGACTATATTGCCTTAGTAGATGCATGACCTTGTTATATCTGAATGACTTAAATATTTTTGTAGCAGTGTTGTGTATTGCCCGGCTAATGTGTAGGAGAAAAAAAGAGATCATCTTGCTGCTTTTAGCAAAAAATTCAATAGAATGGGAGAGTAAGGTCTAATATTAAGGCTTTTTTTTTTCTTAAGAAGATATTCTGCAGTAAATGTACCAGTACATTTTTGAGAATTGCCATACTTTCAGCTATTCTGCATGTGCCTTAAATAAATGAACTCTTTTTTTCATATTTGAAGCTTCATGTTTACTTAGTAAGCAAAGCAGGGCTTTAAACTCTTTAGACTGTGGTGGCTGTAACAATACTTAATGTAGAGTGACTGTGTGAATGAACAAGGTTTTAATTTTCTAATACAGCAAGTTTTACTGTGGCTGACCAAATCTCACAAGAATTTCAGGGGCATCTGAGCTGCCATTCAAGCTCACGTGAGCTGTTGCCCTTCCCGCTCATGATCACATAACTGGCCCTTAGACAATCAGGATTTGCTTGCATACTTTGCTAATGTTAATTTTGCTTGTCATGTTTTAAACTGTATTTTAAGTAAATTTGGCCGCCACATGCAGGAGGTGGTGGCATCATGTGTACAGTGAGGGCTCTGCAGTCTGTAAAACAGAAATGGGGCATCTTTTTAATGGTGCTTGGGAGTGAGTGCCTGGCTTTGCAGTAGGACTGATACTAACACTGTGGCAAGAGTGAGGGTGGCTGCCTGGCCATCACTCGTGTGCCCCAAGGCTGTTTAGGGTACTCATTCCTGGTGCCAGCAGTGTGCTAGCTGGAGGGAGGAGAGGGCAAAATCTGTTTTGTGAGGAAGGGGTTGCTGGAAGCAAAGTGAATTAAGAGGGCTGTAAAAAATTGATAAAGATAGATAGGACTGTCCGTTTTTATATTCTGCCACATAACATGGGTTTAAATGAATTTCCCTATAATTTGTCTTCAAATACCGACATTTAACTCTTAGGCTGTATAAATGAACTGGCTTTTGCTAGAGTAAAATTCATGCCCTGCGTCCAGGCTAATATGTTCACCTACTATAAACATTACTGCCTATGGTTACAACTGGAATAAAAAATTCCTTTTATATACATCATAGCTGGCAGAGACTCCTGAGACCACCACAAATCACTTCAGCCTTTTGGTGCTCTCTGACGAAATGAACTGAAATGTAAAACAGCTCCGGCTTCAGGCAGGCTGGCCCTGGAAAGCAATTAGCTTGTTAAGACCATTGTTTGTACCCTCCCATATTTCCAGGTGCTGAGCAAAGGTGTTATGAGAGTCTCCTGATTGATTTCAACGTTGGGGTTTATTAACCTTCCATTCCTTCCTAAAATGTTTTGCTTATTCTCTGGGTAGCCTTTTATTTAAAGGAAAGAAAACCAACCAAACAACAACAAAAATGAAGCCCTGGTAAGGCCACCCCTCCTGCAAAAGAATAAGAAGAAGGGGGGTGTGAGGGAAGGCAACAAAACTGAACCAAAAAAAACCCCTTAGGGTCATAACAGGGAATAACAAAGCAGTGAGTTATTTATGCAGCCATGATTGGCAAAAGTGATTGCAACATGAATTTGCCCAGAAGCAATGATTAGATCATAAAAATGTTAAGGAAATCTGTAACTCAACACCGTTTTATAGATTGAAGAAGTTTTTGTTCCCTACCTTAATTGCAGTGACTTGTTATTAAAGTATTTATTCAGAGTAATCTCTTTGGACAGCGAGCCCTTATCCCATCTGCATGCATAATTAAAAGTGAGGGGGGAGAGAGGGGAGCATAAATGGTTTACCATGCTACATGAGCAAGGGAGGGAATTACACAATGACAGGTGAAGAGCAGATTTATCTCCTGTTGGAATTTCAATGCTGCAAGCAAGGCAGGACACTGTTGCTAATATCCTTGCAAACACCACAGTTGCTGCTTCTCCAGATTACTGTCCAAAAATTATTGCTGGTCTGTGAAAGGCCTGTAGCACTGCATCTGTGGCTGTGGGGTTTTGAGCCATTGGTGCTCAAGCAAAGAGATTGGATTTGGGTATGTGGGCTTGTGAATCGATGTCTGTGCTTAAAAATGGACTATTTACTTACTTGGCTGGCTATTTATTTATTTATAAATAAACACTGGTAATGGCTGGCTTTGCTGAATACAAATCAGAGGCTTGTAGTTGTTCCAGCTGAAACAATGTCATCACCTGCCTCCTGCTGCTGTCCGTTTTCCAGTGATAAAAGAATTTGGTGCAATTGTTCTTTTTCCACTCTGAGTAGAAAGAAGGTTGTACTTGAACATTCATCTCTAAGCAGATTTATCATCATTAGGCACTACTCAAACACATGGTATCTGTTTTTAAATTGACCTGTTATGGATCTAAATCAGATTTATACCGAGTGTATATTTGGCTATAACTGTTTGCTAAAGAGTGTTTTTCCCTTAACTTCTGATGTCTCACCTCTGCAGCAGCAGTACAGAGAATGCCAAGAACTTTTGAGCCTCTATCAGAAGTACCTGGCTGAGCAGCAAGAAAAACTATCACACTCCCTTTCTGAATTCAGTGCTGCCAAGGAAAAGGAACAGAAGGTAAGCTCTTTTTTGCCATTTCCTTTTCTTTCTAAATGACCTAGTCAAAACATCTTTTTGTTACTGTAAGTGTATTATCTTGCATCATAAAGTGTTGAATCCTATTTTGTGATTGGTTTCCCATGAGTCCTTTCCTTAATACATGGATTGCAGGAAAACAAAAAAAACCCCACAAGTTTTGGGTTAATAAAATGGGCGAAGTTAATTGACCATGTTGTAATGGAGTAGGAATCATGGGAACCCACACCTTTGCCAGCAAAAAAGTTAAGATGCTCTTCTGTTTTCTGTTCTGTTATTTAAACAGGAAAATAATTGCAGTCACTGTAGATATAGCCTTTCACATTTTCACTGTGGCTTTTGATGATTGAAAAGGGCATTACAGATGATGTATTTGGTCAATAAGAGCTTTCTCAAGTCTGTAAAGCAGCTCATCTGATTTGAGCTATTTATAGAAGACCTAGAGTTCTATATGCAGTTAAAACCAGAAAACGTTGGCTAGGGATACGTGAAATTAAGTGGTAAAGTGTTTCTCTGATGTAGGTGCCCAAACCTTGAGAACATGGTTGCTTGAGATTTTTTTCTGGTAGCTAGGTGCTTGGTTTGCATCCCTGCTGCTGGCAGGTCATACCCCGGAAGAGAAGACTGCCTATGCAAGTGCTCTACCCCATGTTCTTGCTTGCTGTTCTCTGGTAGCAGCTTCCACCTGCAGATCTCCTGAATCCATCCTCCATAAGATCATGCCTTTTTGTAGAGGTTATGCCCTTGATCCCCTCTTCTGCTGGAACAGTCTTAAAGGCTTATTTGTAACAGGGCTGGAAGTAAAGTCATCAGCGCAGAGTATCCAAAAGGAGGTCTGATTCTGGCATCTCAGTGGTTTCCTGTTATGAGAATTATACAGGCAGATCCTACTTCTCAGGAGACTGGAGACTGCAGGAAGGAGTCTTTTTATTCTCTTCAGGAAGCAGGTAGCATACTCTGACTTCACTGTCATCAGGAGTCGCTTTTTTTTGTCCTGATGATGTGTTTTTTTTAGGGTTTTAGCTCTTTTTTTTGGGGAGGGTACAACGTGTTAGAAATTGAGCTGTTTGTCAGGCTTTTAACCTTTTATAAACATTTCATTCCATTCCTTTGTGTTTATATCTGCCATCCATTTTTGTGATGGCATTGAGTTCAAAACAAGAATATCCTTCTCCCAGAATGGATGATGTCTGTGTTGTTGCTTGTATGGTATGCAGCTTGCTGGGGGTCTCCATGCAAAATAGTCCAGAGGAGTCCTTGTAGTCCAATAGCATTGTGGCAGCTGCGTTTTGGGTGATGCCAATCCTTCCTTCAGGTTTTGCCCTGAATGTTTCTTGTCTCTAGCTTTTCAGCTTCAAGTACATTTATCCTATACTAGGTTAGACCTTAGTATTGAGGGATCCGGTGTCATCACATCTACAGGACAAAAGCATGGAAGCAGATAACAGGGAACCTTTAGCTCACTGACTGTCAAATCAGTTCAACAATCATCCTGTTCTTCTGTCTTCCTAATCACTCTATCAGTATATACACAGAGACTTCTTTAAAGTTGTTTTCTGTTTTCATGTGCAAAGTTCTATCAAGCTTGTCTTTGATTCCATTATTTCTTTTCTCTATACTTACAGGTACTTTTGTCCACAAATGCAAATTCAGATATTATATTGAGGTTTGCCTTGACATTTCATTTATGGTTACATACTCTACAGCTCCAGCCTAGCAGGTCTGAAATTACCCTAGTCCTCTTGTTGTGTGCAAAGCTTTGTAGGCATAGATAAAAACCTGTCAAAACATGCTTCAACTGTTTTTTCTTATAGCGTGCAAAATGTTTCTGATGTTTCTAGCCTTCCTCTTCAATTTTCTTGTTCTTTTCATTTGGCTTTATAAATTGTTACCGTTTTTCACCCAAACAAGCACTTTGTACTGTTTCTCCTCACAGCTCAGAAACTGTGGAGAGGTGAGCAGGACTGCCCCACTGTCCATTCTTTCCCTCACGAACTCCTTTATGGGATAGCTTTCGAAACCCGAGAAGGGTCACTGGGCTGCTTTTTTGATGGACTTACGTGTTATTTTCACACATCTTTTAATACCTGAACTGTTAGCTCTCAGTGTCCTGATGGGTCTCTTTGTTCTATTTGAGTGTTGTCTTAACACAGTAGTTCAGGCCGGCATTGTTCTGTCTGCCTCGATGGGGTCTGCCCCAGGGGAACGCAGCAGGGAGGGATTTTTGAGAGGAAAGAATTGGAAGAAGACAGACCCAAACCACTTTGCTGCTGCTCCGACTGCTGCCCATGCCAGCTCCTTCTGCCCCGCTGAATCTTTTGTGCTCTCCCTTTCTGTTTCTGGACTTTTGCAAGAGCCATCTTACTGAAATATTAGGTTAATGAAAGTCTTCCTGAGTTTTGTTTGAATCCAGATCCATTTGAAATCTTTTCCTTATTGCTCGTTTTTTTCTGAGTTGAGGAAATCCTGGATTTGTCTGGGTTTAAAGCAAGATAATTAGCTTGCTACATAGTTTTCTCTTCGTAGAACTGTCCCGGAGACATAATCAGCGTTTCCTGTTTCAGGACACTGCTGATCTTACCGGGGTCTCTTGTCTTTCGATGTACGATGTTGTTCCGATTTTCCCATGTCTTGCAGAAACATTGGACTGCACAGTTGTACTCTGCAATGAAGCACTTCTTTGTTCTGCCTATTTTGAGCTGTTCTTTCTTGTTTCTGTTCATTTTCCCCTCTTTTTCTTACTTGTTTATTTGGAGTAATTTCTATTGCTACACCTATATCTTAGCACCTCCTGCTTCTGCTTTTCACCTGCCTGTCTCCCTCATTCTTACCGTACCATAATGCTGATCATGAGCTGTCACTTTCCCTTGGGCTTAGATAGGTATTTGAAAACATCTCCTTTCAGTGTTTAAATGCCGGGTTTTCTGTCAGAATAAGGCAATTAACAGGTAAAGAGAACTGCAGCATTACCAAACATCGACGGCATTGTTGTAAAAAGAGGTGGAGTTCTGTAGGATGTAAACAACTGCAGTAGCTGTGTGCATGTGGCTGAAATGCAGCCCTGGTTTGTAGCTGTACTGAACTAATGCAGATGCTTTGGTGTTAACTTTTATTTTTGTCTGTTTTAGTATCACATAACGATAGCAGTAACTCTGAAACCATGTTTTCCTCTTAGTTAATATTGGTTCTTTATAATGAAAGTCAGCCCTCAAAATGTAAAGAAGCATCCTGGTAGTAGTGAAATAAAATTGCTGGGAAGATGGTGGTAAGATGATTTAAGTCAGAACTCTCGTGGAGTCAATAATCAGTAACTGGAACATGGAACTTCCTTTTTTTGTGAGATAAAGTTAATTCCATTTGAAAAGATACTTAAGGTGACATGAATTGAATTATTCAAACTGGCCTTCTCAGCATTAACTCTAGGTTAATATCTCATGATGCCTCTGGTTTCATTATAGGAGTTTTAAGTACATAACTTTTTATAATAAATTCAATACCTAGAAGCCGAACTGAAATTGGTTTACCTTCTACCAACCCATAAAAAGAAGCATTAATTGTAAAGTGAATATTAAAGTGGTCACTAAAGTTGACTCAGATTCAGAGAGATAGCACTTTGGTAAAGGAAGAGCTCTGCTGCAAAATAGGCTTCTGCCTTGCTGTTAATAGAAAATATCATTCATATTAAAATGTAGTTAAACTTCTCTATCAAAAATGATTTTTGGATATACTCTCTGCAGCACTCAAATGTTCAGTCTTTGCCATTTTCAGAAGCTTTACATAGACGTGTAAAGAAAATTGCCCTTGTTCTAGGTAATCATGTCTGACGTCGTTTATATACTCGCTACCTCACTGCCATCTCAAACAGTGGCAAGAATCCAGTTTGCTTTGGCAAGTTCTGGCTGATGAATCTGTAGATGTTCTGCAGTGTAGGGTAGGATGTGAGGCTCTAATGTTGGACAGTTCTGCAGAACTGGGGTTCTTGAGCTCTATCACCTTAAGGAAAGATAATACCTGTAGTCTTGGCACTGCTTATTAATGTTAATCTTTGAATTTACAAGTACAGCTGGCAGCGTTTGTTTCTTATTTGTGGAAGATTACCAACACATCTGCCAATTCCCTTGACTCACAAAGATTCTTGTGTGTGTGTGAGGCTTCAGTTCTTCCTTGTGTAGAAAAAGCATGGATATGGAGTGGGATTATAGGTGGAAAGGAATATCAAGATTTTATTTTTAATGGTGTATCATTTCCCCTCTCCCTCTGTGTTCTGATGTCTGCCCCCTCTTTTGAGGTCTGCCAGTGGCCCTCGTCAGGAATGAGGTACTGGTCAATGCTAAGCACCATGCAAGCATCCTGAAAGACATGGTCTGCTTTGGACGTATTGTTAAATCCTAAAAAAATTGACTTTTGGGAAGGCTTTTTTTTTTTTTAACTTTTTTTTAATGTTGCTATTTCTCTTGAATCACTTCTTAAAAATTGTTGAATGCAGTTGTATCATTTCACAGTAAAGTCTGAAAAAAACCTTTTCCCGTGAAAACTAGTAAGCCTTGCTTTTTTTTCATATTGGCAACTAAGATTCTTGTCCTTTTTTTTTTTCTTGCCTTAGTAAGGATGATTACATACTAAAGCTTCAAACATTACTTAATTTGATTTTTAAATTATTTTTCTTTGAAAAAGATATCGAAACGTGCCAATCTTCAGAAACCTTTCCTTTGTGATTGTCCCCAAACTTCCCCAGTTCCATTTTTTTTTGGCACAGGTCACCTTTAAACACATTCTTAGCTTGCTTAAAGAAAAAAAAAAAACAACCCACATATGCAAAGGGTTTTGAATGCTATAAGGTAAACCTGCATGATAGAATTGACTTTGTCTGTTTACCCAGCTGTATGGGAGCAATGGATGAGCCCATCTGAAAGATACTTGAAAACTGGGATAATAAATAAAGAACTAATTTGACTAGGGACTCGAGGGTATTGGAATAATTTTGCAAGGCCAGACAGAGACAGTTTTAGCATGAGTAACTGTCAAGAATAGCCTTGCCTTACCTGTGTTACTTTCTGCAAATCCTCTGATCTCTCTCTGTGCCTCTCTTATCTGTAAAAATGAGATAATGTTTTTATCCTCATTCTTTATGTTTTTTTACTGAGAATGTCAGATTTCGGGTGCTTTTTCATGGGTGTTCAAAGTGATTAGCAGTGATATTTCAAATATAGGGTGGTCTGGAATAGACTACCCTGTAATAGCATGAAGAAAAATAATGTCTTTTTTTTCCTTTTACCTCTGAGATACTAGGTCATAGTTAATTTACCTGTCTTTTCTAAAAAATGTTAACATTGAGCAGGAATGCAGATGGATATAAATATTTAAGCAAAAAGGAAATACCAGTATTGCAATACCTGTGTGTTGCTAGCATTCACAACAGAATTCCAGCCCCACTCAATCCCCTGGAATGTGTGCCTGAGTAGAACTGTTTGGCTCGCCCAGTCTGTTTTCCTGATGTGAATGACACTGTATTCCTGGTGATAAGCACTTCACTCTCAGCTCACTCAGTTCACTGCTTCACTGAGATAGGTGCCAGTTCACCATCTCTTTGTTCTACAGTCTTTAATCAGCTTTGTCTCTAGTCTTTTTAAGATATTTTGATTTTCCTTTTGTTTTCTTCGAAGTTTCATCCATTTAGCTTTAAAAACTGTCCCTCCTGTGGAAATCTTTTCCCTGGATTAACAGTTGTGTCTGGTGTATATTTTTCTGTTGGGGGATAAATCTGGAAAGAAGACAGTGCCTTGCTTTCCATTCTCCGAGATCAAAACATCCTCTTGGCTTTGTAGGCTTCTGATGATACTGTTACACTTGTGAAACGTCACCTCTGGATTTATATGAGAATTTAAATTTGCAGCAGAGCTGCCTGTCCTTGAGAAGCACTTTGCAAACTCTTAGATCTGATATTGCCATTTCTCCAGTCTAACTTGTAGTGGCTCTTGGGAGAGTGCATTGTGCCACACTCACCAGCATCCTCTCTCTTTGAAGTGGGAGTAAGGCTTTCTTCAGTGGATTCAAGGCTGCATATGAATGCACTTGCTGTCAAAGATTTTGTATTATGCTACTGGCCTTGAGGAAGGAAACTTCTGTTCTATCCATCACTTTGTGGAGTTACCTGTTTACCTGGCAGTCATTAGGAATGTAAGCACACCAGCTGCCTAGCCATATGCTGGCGCTACTGTTGTATAGACCTTTTGACCCATGCACATGCCCTTTGATTCAGCAGTATTTAGCCTTTTTCAAAACTTGAGACTCTTGAAGATCAGTTTCTCATGTACTTACATCCTCAATTCACCAGTTCCAGTTCCTAGACTTGTCTGATTCCTCCAAGTGTGCCATGTCTTTTGTATTGTGATTAACATTACATTCCTGAACTTCAGGAAAATCGGTGCTGGGAGCTTTCAAAGCCCATTTGAACCAAGAACCTAATGTACTTTGAAGCTTGCCTTGTTTTGGTGAGTTGTAGACCAGATAACTACCACAGTACCCATTCAACTTGAATGTTTCTGTGACTGTTGTGTATTCTCTTGTCACTAGCCCTTCAAGAGGGAGATCATCCTGTGAGAGCATATTTTAGTAAAAAGTTAAAATGCTTCTGGGCCAGTCCAACAGTTGGAATCCTATTTCTGAAAATGCAAACAGAGTTGCCATTTCTTGCTGTTGAAATGAATACAATCTGTAGCTCATCTAGGATTTCATAATCTAAATACCTTTATTCATCACTGTAGATTACAGATAGCGTCATATAAGTGATTACTATATTGAAAGATAAATTGCTTGCCATCTCTTGCCTGCAAAGCACACATTTTTGTGTGTTGATCAGGTTGTTTAATTAGAAGTGTCTTTATTTAATGAAAGCCAGGTGATTATCAGTTCAGGGCACTAAAGGTTGGTCTTTGTATGGCAGAAAGATTTTTCATGAGAGCCGAGGGTGTAATTTTCTTTCAGCTAAGAAGGTGGGAATTCGTTATCTGTCTGTACCAGGATGATTGCCTGCAGAAATATCTCTTGGAGTTCGTTCTGAATACCCTAAGATTTAGCTTGAGTCTTTCATTTTGAGCTGCAAAAAGAGTTCCAACTTAAAGTTTTTCTGATGCACAGTTTGCCATTTGAAGTTTGTAAGGAGTCTCCTTCTGGGATTTTATCCACCATAGGACAAATTTCTTAAGTTCTTGAGACAGCTGGACTCATCTGCTTATATAAGCAGAATGTAACTGGTGAGGTGGCATCAGCAGAGACCATGCATTTACTGCAAGTCTGCATACACATTGCATGTGATTTTTGATTAACAGCAGCGTGATTACCTGTCTCTGATCCAGTGAATGCATTAAATATCATTGCATAACAATTTTTGGTTGCTGTCTATTTATGGCAAATGCCAGAAAATGTCTGACATGTCTCTCTTTGACTTACAGTAATACACATTGCTCTTCATTTTGAAACCATGCTTGTATAATTTCAGATTTTGGAACGTGGGTAGAAACAGATCATGTAGACATCCAGTGCCATCACGTGCCAAAGATGTTTCATAGTAGCATCACCAGAAAAAGGGATACATGAGTATCTCCTGTCTGTGCAAGAAAATGGTCAATCTGAAACCAAAGTATTCAAAGCTACCCACACATATGCATGGCCTCTCAGGCTGACTGAGTTACTTACTAAGATTTAGAGTATGGGAAAGCAAATTATGTCCTCTGACCTCTCTTGGAAATCTGAATTACCTTGAAGTTGCTCTCTGCCTTGAAATAAAGTAATTTCTCATTAATCTTTAATAGATGCATTTAATTCCATGTTAAATCTTTCCCCATCAATTCTCCATAAATGGTAGCAATTCTATTGACTGGAGCAGACAAAAAAAAACCCCTCAGGATGTCTACTGTTTTCTGGTGTGTAATTTCAAGAACTCCTCTTATTCTCTGAAGCTGAGTCATGAACATCAGTACCTTAGTTGTACAATGCATCTGATGAATGTCTGCTCTAAAACTTCAGAGGAATTTTCATAAAGAAGACCTACTTGGTAGATTAGGCTGGAGATGGTGTCTACCTGGAATTTAGTAAAGCTTTTGACTCTGTGTTCTGCAACATTCTCCTGGAGAAACTGCCTGTTCATAGCTTGGATGGGTGCATTGGTGACTGGGGAAAATAAAATGGCTGGATGGCCTGCCCAAAGAGTGTAAGTGAATGGAATTGCATCCAGCTGGGGCCAGTCACTAGCGGTGTCCCCCAGGACTCAGTACTGGGACTAGCACTGTTTTTATCTTTATTGATGATCTTGAATGAGGGAATCAAGAGCTCCTTCAGTCAGTTTGAGAATGAGAACAACACCAAGTTGGGTGGCTGGAGGGCAGGAAGGCTCTGCAGAGGGATCAGGACAGGCTGGATCCATGGGCCAAGGCCAAGTGTGTGAGGTTCAACCAGGCCAAGTGCTGGGTCCTGCCCTTGGGTCACAACAGCCCCCTGCAGCTCCAGGCTGGGATGGAGTGGCTGGAAAGCTGCTGAGTGGGAAAAGACCTGGAGGTGCTGGTTTTCAGTGGCTGAACATGAGCTGGAGTGTGCCCAGGTGGCCAAGAAGGCCAATGGCACCGGGCTTGTGTCAGCAATAGTGTGGCCAGCAGGACCAGGGCAGTGCCCATCCCCCTGTGCTGGGGGCACTGGTGAGACCACACCTCCAATCTTGTGTACATGAGTTTTGTTTCCTCACAGCAAGAAGGACACTGAGGTGCTGGAGCATGTCCAGAGAAGGGAACGGAGCTGAGGAAGGGTCTGGAGCACAAGTGTGATGAGGAGCGGCTGAGGGAGCTGCGAGGGCTCAGCCTGGTGAAAAGGAGACTCAGGGGATCTTCTCACATGTGGCAATGACCTGAAAGGAGGGTGTAGCTTGGTGGGGGTCAGTCTCTTCTCCCAGGTAACAAGTGACTGGACAAGAGGAAATGACCTCAAGTTGTCAGGTCAGGTTTAAGTTGGGTATGAGAAAAAAGGACAGGTTTAAGTTGGATATGAGAAAAAATTTCTTCACCAAAAGAGGGGTCAATCGTTAGAACAGCCTGCCCAGGGAAGTGGTGGAGTCACCATCTGTGCAAGCATATAGTAGATGTGTAGATGTGGCAGCTGGGAACATGGTTTAGTGGTGAGCATGGCAGTGCTGGATTAATGGTTGGACTTCATGATCTTAGGTGTCTTTTCCAACCTAAAGGGTTGTTTGATTCTAAGAACCTTGGTCCCTTCTGTGACTAGGTCAAGGACCTACTCTTGCAGGCTGTCACTTTTAAACCTCAGCAGAAAAGCTTTTATTCACAGTCATATTGAGAACATTATTTTAGTCAGGAACCATTTATGTTCATGGTTAAAGAAAATGAGACTGAAAATTTTAATGGAGAACATGTATCATTAAGTGAGAGCACAAGACTGCAAAGGTAGTTGCCTGTGAGCAACTGAAGTCACTCATTTGGATGTTAAGTGACAGCTGTGGAGACCACTTCTTTTCCAGAGATCCATATGCCCCTCAGATGAAGCACAGCATTCCACAGTTAATGTGGCTTCTTTTTGAATGCTTATCCTTCAGAACTTGTTGAGCCAGGCACTCTGGGACTTCTTGTCATTTGTGGTTTTGGTGTATTTGAGAGTGTCCCTTGTAATGAGTGTGCACATTTGGGCGTGGGGTTGAAGGAGACAGAACGGTTATTTTTAGCTGTAAATTTTGCATTAAGTGTGAGCCCACTTCCTTGGAATCCCTGGAGATTTTGAGGTTGAGAGGGATGGAGGACCTGGGATGCACAGTGGTGTTCTGGTATCAGCAGACATGTGGGAAGGACTTGCTTCTGACCAGCATTGCCAGTGCAAAAAGCCTCCTCTTCTGTGTACCTGGGTGCATGTGCAAACATCACGTGAATGAATACACAGACTGACTTGTAAGTAATCTCTTTTTTAGCAAACCTGTGTTTAGCACCCATTGAAGACACAAACCTATCGCTGAAACATCAGCACAAGTTCAGCATTCCCGCTTGAACTGATATACGTGTAAGCAAGCTTTGAATATAATACTCTCTCTGGTTGTGTGACTATAGTATTTTCTACTTTTTCTAAATCTTAACACAGAAATAAGTCCCATATTTATTTATTTATTTATAACGTGAACATTCTGGTTAGTCAGCTGATGTCAGCCTTTTGAAACATTATCTTATGCCCTTACTGTAGATTCCAAAGCTTCAGGTAAAATCAGAGCCAAGAACAGGTCTGGAGGCAGTCCTTTTTACTTGCAGAAATCAGAGTTCAGAAACACATTTAAAAAGGTCTTTAAATATTTAGGCCATTGTTTGTCATTTTTTTCCATGGGAATATCATTAAAGGGACATGAGAAGTTTTGATTAATATTTTTCATTACTTGTGCTGACTATGAGAATTCTGCATGCAAGTGTGCAGCTGGGACTGCTACTGTGGTCTACCAGGTAGGTGAGGGCTGGCAAGCAGATGAATTGGGATCTAATTCTGTTCTGTTGCTGAATTGCCATCAAGTTATTTAATTGCTTTCTGGATTAGTTTGTGGCTCTTTAAATAGGAAATTATGCCCGGTGTTTGTTAGAGAATGTAAGCTCAGTGAATCTAAAATGCTGTGTAAATGCAAAGTTGAATTGTAGGTCTAGTTGTAAGATAATGTAAGGAGAGCTCATTTAGACTGGGACTTCTCCATACATAAATTAATTCTTACAAAAAGGTAGTCTTTTTGCTTGTGCTGGGTTAGAAAAAACAAGTACTCAACATGGGGAGAACTCCTCCCTCCAATGCTGTATGATTCGAGGCAGATACACATATGATATGATCCATTTCAAGGACGTGTTTATTCATCAGAGGTAAAAAGAATCACATCATCTGAAATGGAGAGTATGTGCTTCTGTGAGTAAAACACAAGAAGAAAACACTGGAGTCCTTTATTAGATAGACACACCCCTATGCATTCTTATTATCAGTTTATTTAAGGATTGATTCTATTATAACAGTTTATTGAAAACACTGTGGTTGTAATAGTGTGCTTATTTAAAAAGAAATAAATGTAGAGGACTACAGATTTGCTTTATAAAAAGTATTTGAAAACTTGCAGCTTTTCCCTTTCAGTGCTTTGTCAGTCAGGCTGTGTAACTTGGTGGACACATGTATATTGGAAAGTTACTCCCTGATTCCTTCTTTATAATGATGAGTGACAGCAATGTCAGTCACTCTTGGGTCCCTGTGTTCATGGCATGAGTGAAAGTGTGAGGCACCTGTACAGAGTTACTCTAATCCTGGAGATGATTCAGTTTAGATGAATCTGGGCATCTTCTTTCTGAAGTCCTGTTATTTTTTATTAAATATCAAGATATTCCGTTTACTTTTTCATGAATGATTAGATGGCATCATCACTAAGATGATCAACCCTGCACGTAAAGTGGACAACCCTAAGTAGTAAGCAGGACCATGTTTTTTTCTGGTCTGGCTTGTTGATTTTCAGAAATATTATTAAGGCTCTTTACGTGTTGAACTAATCCCTTCTCTTAAAATTAGTAAGTATTTTAAGTATTCCTTTTAATTTATCTTCAACCTTTGGGATCCAGAAGTCTGCACTTCTGTGTGGGAACAAATTCCAGATAGCAGGCTGCCAAACAGACCTGGCAAAACTAGGGATCTTCGCTGCTCCCTTTTAACCCCTTTTTTCCCCTAATAGAAGCAAGTTAAAAGATTGAATTAGGAGATTAATGCATCTGTTAAAATAAACATTAAATAAAAAGTTTAAGGATGCTAACGAAAATACTTTGAAATGGCAGAAACACTGAAAAGTGGAGCGCTGGTCATTTTTTAAATTATCAAAAGCCTAGGAGAAACCTCTTGTTACTTTGGGTGTAATCACCAATTTTTTTTCTCTCTGTGTTAGTGAGGAATCTTTCCATATCATGGTTTGATGGACAGGGTGACCTGAGTGAGAGCTAAAGTGGAACTTGCCAGCCGTCACAGTAAGATGCACTATTTCACAGTGGTAGGGGGCAGAAAAAAAGTTTCTCCTGGGGACATCAGTGAGGAAATAAGGCTCAGTTATTTGGATGGCGGATGCTGTTTGAAGTAGGAAAGATCTCATTGTGTGTGCTAGCAGGTGTGAACTGATGCAAGGCCAGTAAGTTGTGGGTGCGTGTGGCAGCCTTGTGGGACAGGAGGCCACTGTTCCCTTGGTGCCTGCACAGAGCCAAGGACAGAGCTGGGAGCTGCTGCTGTCAGCACAACCATCACCACTGTGGGTTTGGAAAATTTCCTTTCTCTGATGGTCGTATTCAAGTAATGAAGATTTAGACACCTCTAACAGAAAGCTGTTCCTCCCAGAAACTGGTCTTCACAGTTACAGTTTTTACATGTATTTATCTCTTTTCACAAAGGGGCAATTAAACTCCCATAATTCTGCCAAATTTATTACATTCTGTCTACCTAAATATTTCCTGTCATTTCAGTTGAATGTGGCATTTTCCGGTTCTTTTTATCTTGCAACTGCTTAACTGTCACATGTTCTTTCTGAGCTGGCTAAATGTCGAGGGTGGAATAAATTATTACATACTGTTATTTGTATAACTGTACTATTTGGATTGGGGACCAGTATCCTCTTGTATTAGGTAGGCATCTGAATTTGAATCTGAATGATGGTCACTGTTCCAAAGAAGTCACAATGTTGATGTGTTGAAGCATTTTTTTAAAAATCAGTTGGATATGAAAGCTGCTTTGAAGATAAATGCAGCATGATTAAATTAAGTATTACTTACTGATATATATTTCTTGCATAAATTTGATTTTCTATTTACATTGCTTCCTGAAAATGCCATTGTTAATAGAGTTCTGACATCTTATTTCCCTTATTGCTGTCTCAGTAGCATTTTATTTCTGATGCTTTAATAACTCAGTGTAGACTGAAAGGATAAAACTGAGGGAATTGACTGAACTAATTAGACCCTGATTTGTCTGGCTGTCCAGTGCCTGACAAACGTGTCTTTGACATAAACAGAATAAAACATTTCTGCCATTAGCCACTTACAAATATCTATTTTGGCAGAGCTTTGAATCTATTTAATTCTCAGGGCATATTGTGCTGGGTAAGGAACCAATTCAGGATTTTTCTTTTGCCATTATGACTCCCCCTTCCTGTCTGTGTTGAAATAGAGTCATATTTAGTAGCTTTACAAAAACTCAAAAACAGTTAATGCAGTTATCACCCTAACAAACTGAGTATTTCTGAGAAAGTGGAAATGTTCCCATTTCAGTTTCTGGTTAATGACACACTTGAGTACGGGATCTGAAATGTCAGTCTTTGTATTTTCAAACCTGAAGAAACTTGAATAAAGCTTATACATAAGAGCAATCAGCTCTGATAGCAGTAGGCTAAATATCAGTTTCTGAAAATAAATTTTATATGAATCTATTCTCCAGACAATTTGACTTTTAAATGTTTAAAAATGTGACATCTTTATATAAGTGAATATAGATTGAGGCAGGAGCTATAAAAACTTGAAGTTTCCATGCATAACCTACTTTTCACTATCACCTGTTAAACAGCACAACTGGATACAATGTGGCTTTACTACTTTCCATTGCAATAATTTACTGCCCTTCTGACCTATAAACAGATAACCATTAGCATGACTTGATACTGTTAGATGTTTGGATACATTCTCAGGTGTAATTCACGGTTTTAAATATTGTGTGTGTGAAAGGTTTTATAACCCAGCATTTGGAAGACGGCAGCATTACATTTCCTTGAGCAGTGTTCTGGGAATAATGATTTGTCACTGCAGCCTTGTTACAGGGCTTCCTGAGTG
Source organism: Gymnorhina tibicen (assembly GCA_013399875.1). Taxonomy (NCBI): domain Eukaryota; kingdom Metazoa; phylum Chordata; class Aves; order Passeriformes; family Artamidae; genus Gymnorhina; species Gymnorhina tibicen. Next base: position 365,319 of record VXAZ01001123.1, read on the forward strand.
AGCGTCTTCTCACCTGCTCCTGGATTGTTGTATCCTTATGTAAGGACCATTGAAAAATTCATTAAGCACCTTCCCTTTTGTCATTGCTTTCTCTGAGGGTGACTTCACTGCAATCTGCATGCAGAAAGTTTTTGGTGACCTCAGTTATTGATTTACACTTAGAACTTCATTGCAGTAAGCGGGGGGGCAGAATTTGGGAGTGAATGTAAGTGGCTCCTTGTCCTGCATCTGCTACTGATTCACTCTGTGACCTTTGGATAATTACTTCAGCTTTCTGTGCCTAAGCTCACTATTTGTACAGTGAGGTCAACTGTGCTTCCCACCAGCACTTGTAAAGCTTTTCAAGTTCTGTGCTTGAAAACCACAAGAACAAAGCACTGTCATGATTCATAATGGCATTACTCCCTTTGTACCAAAGTCCTCTGTTGGAGTAAGAACGGTTGGGCTGGGGTAAGAGTGGTGAATCAAGTCTGTTATCCCTTTTCTATTTTTGAGATATAAAATAGGCATAAGAAGTGTTCATGCAAAATGGCAAACCATTTAAATGCCGGCAGGGTTGTTAGACTTCTCAGGTTGCTGCTTTTGAGCACTGTGTCTCATTTTGGTCAGAAATAAGGCCCAGAACACCAGCTGACATGTGAGTTTTCACAACTAATTAAACTGAGGGTGCAGTAATGTGCCTGAACTGTGCCTGTTAATGGAAACCAAAGGATTAGCACGAGGTACAGGTGCTGGCTAGGTAGTGAGCTAATGACCAGTGAGCACTTGGTAAGGTTCATTTCATCATTGTTCCGGTCAGTTGTTGAAAAAGGTTAGGGGCAGGGGAAGCAATCTTGAAACACGTCAGCTGAAAGGGATGTACCCTTTGAAGAAGAATGCATGGAAGGATCTTGAGTGACTAGCTAAAGACTGTATGTTAGTGAGACTTGAGGTGCTTAATCCTCATTTCTTTTATGAACTTAGTTTTTAAAGCTTGTTTTAGGACATAATTGAGAAGTGGGCTCGTAGTAGTCAACAAATGCTTTACTTGGTAAGCCAATATAGATTAAGAATGATTGAAGATAATCAGAAGACTTCTGACATTTACATAATGTTTACCTAAAGCATGCATTGTAACTTGTTTGTTACAGAAGTTATTATCTGGAGATTAACAGTAAATGGGTGAAATGGGAATGTAAGACGGAATGAGAAAAAGACAAAGAGTAGAAACAGGAAGATGTGCTCAAGTGGAAGAACAGGGAGATGACGTAGCCCTGCTCTGTTGATACTTGTGAACTATGATAATGCTATTCCAGTAGATAGTCCCAGAAGAAGAATTCATCCAGGTTATTGTTTCTTGAGGGGGTAATCTTCTAAGATAGGCATTGTGAAGAATATCTGCAAGTGCACGTAGTGTTGGTAAGAGGGCTTTGTGGATATCCAGAGCTGATACTTCTCTCAAACTTGGAAGAAACTCTGTCATTTACTCTATAAGTAAGGGTAAGTATGTGCCTTTGCTACACAGCGGGTGTCTTCAGTTTGCCAAGTTCAGCTGCCCATCAAAGATGAGATCATTTAATTTAAAAAGGACTTTTATGCTTTTGTGGTAAGCTGTAGAGAGAATGTGGGTAGGGAATAAAATGATTGGAGGAACAGTAGAAAGTATGCAGCACAGGTTAATGAGAGGTTCTCTGTAATGACAATAATTGTTGGGAACATTTTAAAATACACTTAATCAGTATTGGGATTAAAAAGATTTAATATCTAACAGGCAGAGATTTCTACATAGCCGTGATTAGAGAGCTTGTTTAGGCAGTGGAAGATCTCTGCTGAACTAGTGAAGATTGGGTTAGGGTCTGACTGTGGCCCAGTTTTATATCTTTAAGATTTTGGAGGCATGTTTGGATTTGGTGTTGCAGTTATGCTGCATTACTGAATTGAAATTAGTTTTTCATACATCAGAAACAAGTACTGCATACTCATAGTTTTACTGAAATATTAATAAAAAAAGTCCTTTCATTCCTCAAATGCTCTTAAAATGTTCTTTCTAACAAGATAATAACTGTAACCTAACAATTTTATATACATAACCTTTTGTAGGCCATGCAGCGTGTGCAGGTAGAAATGGCAGGTTGTAAAAAATTAGTGTGGTTGTTTGTATTGTGTTAGTGTTTAGAAGATCAAGCTCCATTCTGTTAGGGATAGCATGAATATTAAAGGCAGATACAGATTTCTGACCCATGCTGCAGTTTTGCAGAAGCACAGCTTGATGCTGACACCTGTGTATGGGCTCTTTACTGGGCAGTCTGGTGATGTTCTGGGCAACAGGGTCCTGAGCCTGGAAATACATACTGACAGCCAAGGGAGCTGTCAGGTTTTGTGAACTGCTGTAATAAACTAGAAACCAAATTCAGATTTTCTGCTGTATTTGTGTCACTGCAGAGGTGCTGGAAAATGGAGGGGCCACAGTTATCGATCTTGGATTCATTTAGGCAGGTGCTGCACATGTAAATAAAAGAGAGTTCCTGTCCAGTTTATGGTTTGGGGTGCAAGCACCAGAGAAATGAAAGAAAAATATGTAGTGGTGATTGCAGAGATGGAAAGACAAGGATGTCCACAGAGCATATTGCCCTGTGCTTGCTGGGAGCACAGTGGTGCTCTGTGCCTGCCTCACTGTTATCTTCTAGCAGTAGTAACCAGCAGTTGTTAGCCCTAGCGGGGCTTGCTATTCTGATTACAATCTTGCTTTTTTCCCCCTCAGCTTGGATTCCCATGTAATTTTAGCAATATTCTTATGGAGAACTGTTAGAGCAAGATAGGAAGCGAATGTTTTATGGCAGCTCAAATTTGTGCTGGAAAATGGCTTAAAGCATTCTCTTTTAACCTGAGCACTTAGTACAATATTTGTGGCAATCAAGAATGCAGGAAATGAGGATGCTTTGTAGCAGAGTTAATGAAGAAGATTCCAATGTGTGCAAACCCCTGGCTGCAGTTATGCTAGCGCTCAGAAGGTGCTTATTTTCCTGTCTTTCAGTAAGTCCTTCCCTGCTCAGGCAGTCTTGCAGGAGTATTTTCCGTATGTGGCAGATGAGGCACGGAGGAGAGGGCCTGTGGGAGATCACACGCTGGGTCACCGGTGAAGAAACAGGATCTTTATTTGTTGTTTGTTATCAGAAATGAATTACTTGAGGGCATGGTTTTGCCCAGCTTTGGTCAGGTACCCCCTGAACAGGCTGATATGTTGTACCACATGGTGGTATTAGCTCAGCTCCCAGAAGCAGTAGAGCTGCATCAGTAATTAGTTCTTCTCAGCAAGCTTAATTAGCAGGCTCAAGCAGATACTGCACTGACATGGATACTTAACTTCTGGTTCCCGAGCCAGCTTAAGTATGTGTGCAAGAGCCAAGCACTGTGCAGTGTGAACTTAAAGTTTTGCCATCTTTGCTTTATTTCGTTTACAAAACAGACCTTAAATCTCCTTTTAAACTTCTTTCCTCAAACTTTTGCTACAGCGAGTGCATTTAGAGGTCCTTTTTATCTGTGTGACTAAGGAATAAGTACTGCTTTAAACAAGGCCCATACATGTCTGATTAGAGAATATTCTTTTTGATTAAAATCCATTGGTTAATTATTCAAACAATTTTTTGTTGCTTTTATTATTGTTTTTAAAATCAAATCCCATTTCAGTCATCTTTTTAGGCTGGAGATGATACATATAAAATGATCTTAGTGTTTATTTGGACATCCAAATGCAATAAATCTGCTCAGTATTTCAATAGCATGCTTATTAATAGAACACATTATTCTGTTCAATATTGCATTGTCTTTAAAATTTAGCAGAGCATTAGTAGTAATGAAACTAGCTTAAATCAATATATCCCTGTTACGAGCCCATCTATGTAAGGGAGAAAATTCAAAAATTTGCCTGTAGGACAATAACTAGGTGATAGTTGCACAAAGAGATCTAAAAAGAAGACTTTCAGTGAACTTTTAGTTTCTAATTTAGAATGTGTGCAGATCACAATGTATTAACATTAATTTTAATAGAAATATTTTCAGAACTAAAAAAATTCCCCAGAAAATACTTCGATTGCTTAGAATTAAATTTTGGTCTCATTGTCAATAATGAAAAGCTCCAACTCACTGGAGTAGGCTTTAGAAGTACACCACATGCAATGACTAAATTGAGTATTGTGAATACAGTCCAGAAAATATCACAGATATTTTCCTATTCAGTTGCAGAAATTGTGTGAAAAAACAAGTGCGCAAAGAAAAACTAAAATTAGATTTAACATTCTCAGCTTGGCAATTGCACGCTTCCATTAAATGTATGGGCCAGAATTTTATACTTAGATGTCTAAAATTAAACCCCTGAATAAAAGACCTGATTGTAGAAAGTGCTTAAGCACAGTGTTTGTAAAGAGATGCATGCCCTAGTTCTGATAGTTTAATTTTAGTTTTCTTGGTGGGTTACTGTCACTTCATTTAACTCAGCTTTGCTGCAGAACAATGTCTCATTCTCTTGACTTAAGCTGGTTGAGTTGAATGGCAGTGAGTGCAGGGATGTGCCCTTGCAGCACAGCGACTCAGGTGGGTGGAACTGTGTCTTACCACCGAGTATTTACAAGTAAGGAAGGAGAGAGAAGACCATTGAAAGTCAGACCTCTCGTTCCTTCTAGGAAACTCTTAGAAATGTGAAGTAACCCCATGTTGCTATAGGGAAAAGCTGCCTGGTTTCCACTTTTGAGAACCAGACTAACATTCTACACAAGTTGATTCTCCAATTTCTAAAAGGCAATTTGGGGTTGCATCTCAGTAGTGTGTTTACTAAGAACGCTCCCATATTGAACACTTGGTGACTTGTAATGTGCTTCTTACTGTGTATTGCCTTCAAGTTTTTGCATTGATTTCAGCTTGCTTAAATCCTCCTGAAATACCCACCAAAAATCAAATCAAAACAAAATAACCCACACCAAAAACCCCAACAAAAACCTCCAAAAACCCTCTCCCGACACTTCAGAGAATATGTGGAGGAAGCAGTTTGCTCTTCTTCTCTGTCCTCCTCCACCCATGGAGCTGAAGGTCTTCAGGAAACACTGCCTCACAGTGCTTTCGTGAGATGGGTAAGTAGTAAAGTGTTACGGATGGGTATCTTGAGTCATGGATGGGTTGAGTGATTTACTGTGGAGATATCAGTGGAAGAGACAGATGAGTGACAGCATTCCCGCTCATGAACTTGCTAGCTCTTTCCCCTTCTTAAGATGTTGAAATGTAATGAAACTTAAACATTTTTAAACAACTTCCAGATTAAATTTTAATAGGAATGAAAAATGAACAATATTCTTACAAGTAAGAAATGGTCTTCATTATTTTTTAAAGTCTGTATCATAAGGAACAGCACCATTAATAAGAGCCTTGAGTTTTTTTATATTATGTACACTGTTCAGATAGAAATTTAACAGGGAATTTTAATGAAATGATGGCAGAAATCACATTTTTATTACATCCCTTTGCAGAATATTTCCTGCGAGACCAAGATAGAGAGAGGCCAAAATTAATGGCTTTTCATAGGAACTGAGTGATAAGTTATGGAAAGCTTATAGAGATAATAATTTTAGGCTGCTGTTTGGATAGCTGAACAGCCTTATGGAGAATTGCTGCTTAATAGACATATCATGGGAATTAAAGACATTTGGATGTTAATTTGTATACTTATTTTTGGTATAGGACCACAAAGAGAAATTCATTTTACAGATACTTTGCCTGCTGCTCTTCTGTAGAGAGAGGGGAAGAATTCACTTATCGGATAGTTCCTGTCACTTGACCACTTAAGAGAACATGGAGAGTTGTCAGGGGGCTGCCTCTCTTTTCCTTTTTCTCCCCTCTTGTGGTTTTTAATCTGAACGTAAGAGAGCATGATAAGATCTTGCCATGGTTTTGTTCTCATTAAAAATTAAAGAAATTGTTATTTTGGGAAATGAGAGTTATGTTTAGGGAAAATAAGCACCAAAAATATTTATGAAAATCTAAGCAATATAGCATATTATGTTGACTTAGAGTCGAGTTTGTATTGCCCACTTGGCAAATATATTTTACCATATTGCTGTACAACTATAATAATAAATGAACATATACTAAAGCCCCCATCTACTATGGCAACTGGCATTTTAAAAGCACTTCATGTGCTCAGTTTCCTGTATTTTAAATGCAGATGTTCATCCAAGTTTTAATACCAAAGGGAGGCCCTGTTCAAAACCTGCATTAGAGTGAAGCACAAGGTGGCAATAAACTTAATTCGGGCTTTTATCTTTCTTGGTTCCACCTCAAAGCTTTTAAATATTGCAGTTCTGAAGTGCGAATTTCTTTTGTGTTAGTCATTTCTGCGAACACCTGCGAGCGGCTGGGTTTAATTGGCCTACAGCTGGCACTGAGACTGTATGTGCAGGGGCTGGGGGAGGCACTCCTGATCGGCTGCCTTTGCGGAGGGCATCATTATCTCCTCGCCTTCCTTTCCAGCTCCCTTTTTTTTTTTTGTCTTATATGCAGGTTAGAAAGGTTTAGGGATTAGGGACCGAAAATAGAAGGGGCTCCAGCGAGATTTGATGGCTCCTGGATGAAGTAATTTCGGCAAATATATCTGCATGCATCAACACCTTATTGAACAAGTCAAGCGTGGATTTGCTAATCTTGTTAGTCAATTTGCAATACTTCTGTGGCTTTCACAGAGGTGACTGTGCCAAGGGCCAGGGAGGCTGAAATGCACAGCAGTGACAACAGGATAGAAGGAGGGAGGAAAGATTTCAAAAGTCTCTTCTCCATGTCAGCTGTTAGCAGTGAAGTGGAAGGTGTCACCCTATGTATGACCGAAACAAAATGAGTACAGGTTAGTGTATAGACATTTTTGGTGGGATGGCTTTGCTTTAGTCATTGATGGTCTCATTTCATTGAGACTCTACTCTCAGTTCAAATTAGCAGACTTTTTGTTTCCCTGAGTGTCTTGTACATGTCTTTCAGCTTTGAAATAACTGTTGCTCTCCTTTTAGTTGGTTTTTTCAGTTGATTTTCAGAGTTAGGTCCTGGCATGACAAATCTTCTTATTTCATACAAGAAACTACTGCAGAGGACTTGTTTAAAAGTTAAGAGGAAGTAAAAAGTTGTATACCAGCTGCTGCTTTATAACAGATCAGTACATTGTTCTCTACCTATAGGCTTCCCTGGGCTTTACAGATGAAGTTGAATTATATAATCTTCTATTGAAACGGAATGAGGGAAGGGAGAAATGCAGCCAAGTCATTTGAACTAAGCCAGAATGTCCTAAAGGTCATATTTCCCAGTGGTAAGAAGGAGAAAATAGTCTTTATATGACTATTTTGACTATGGAATATTTTATTCACTACAGGAGCAAAACTGAAGTTTTGAATCTAAATTGAAAGCTGAATCTAAATTGAAAGCTGTGAACAGCCACAAGCGTATAAATACAGCTTTTGGATTCTAACAGGCCTTGTAGTCTTTGTGTGTCCCTTACAAATGGTTTGTAATTTGGAGAAGGGTGTAGTTTGTGAATCTCGCGAGTTTACTGCATCCTCTGTTACCAGGTGTATTTCCATTAGGGATTCGTTGTATGTGGCCTGTAAGGGCCCTTCATGCTACTGCACTGTGAATCTTCTGTGCTTTGCAGCTTAATGGTCTTCTGCCAGATGAGACTTACTCTAGAACAAAAAGATTGCTTAAATAGGCATGAAAACTAAGGAAATGCCTCTTCACTTTCTTATTAAAGCAGCACATATATTATTCTGGCTAAATTTCTTCATTTACATAGGCCACAGTCTTGCTGGTGATTGACTTTCTTCCAGCAAAAGGCATGCAAGTATTATTTTTGAACAAATGGACTTTCGAAAAATAAATGCACGCTAGATGCTAAGTGAGGAATAAGGTCAATTAATAACCTCTCCCAACTTTAATCCTTGGTTTTTTTTCCTTGCTGCTGTTTTTCTGGGATCTCACTCCTACTCTTTATGTCAAGCTTGTTGCTTCCCTTTAAAATATTTTTCAGTGCAGATGGATACTTTAGGGAAATATCATGCTACAAAGAGCACCATTGCTAAGCAGAAAAGTGATGCACATTGGAAAGAAAGAAAGGGCAGCTACAGACTGAGTGTGTATGGGTTACTCTGTTCAAATACATGGACAGTATTGGTGAGATAATTTAGGTTCGGGAGAGATGAATAAGTGGATTTTTTTCCATCTGACTTCAGTATAATGTCTTTCATCCTTCAAGGTTTCCATTAAACACAGTTGGTGTGCCTGACTGCGTGCCCAAGAAAGTGTAGCAGCACCCCCTAACTTCAATACAACTTGTTCAAGTTTCCTATTTCTGTTACCCAATTGTGCTTAATTGGAGTACATTAATATAGCAGACACCTTGCCTTCGTCTAACCAGATTTAGGGCTGAGAATGAGTAGAAAGGTCTTATCTTAATGAAAATGAATTTTCTTCTGTCTGAACAATAATGCAATAAAATGATCAACCTTCTTTTTTTAAGCTGTTAATTGCCTGCATGTGTAATGCTACCTAGCGACATTTTTAGCAGTGCCTGGCGAGGGCCCTGCTGTTGGTCAGAGATTTTCGGAGAGGGCTGAAAGATAACATTATTAGTAACAATTAAGACAAATGTTTCTTTTGTGGCTTGAAGAAGGCTCATTTAGCAAAATCTCTCAAAGGCAAGGCACTGATCATTTGCAAGGCTTTATTTATTTTGCAGGAAAGTAAATTGTTTGAGGGAGGGGAGGAGCTGGAGTGTATATTAGATCCAGCATAGCAGCAGTCAAAGGCATTCCAGTAATGGCACCAGTGCAGGCCTGAGTGCAGAGCAGTGGGATTTCATATACAGTCAAAGGGGAGAGAAACAGCTACCTCGAATGTTCTTCTTACAGTAACTGAATGCTTTAGTTCCTGAATTAATTAATCAAAGGCCCTAGACTGCAATGTCATTATGAATAGTCAGAACATTTTCAGCTTGGTGCTTGGCTCATCAGTCTGGCAGACACTGAACTCTGTCAATCTCTATTGAAGTTGTGCCAATCTTCTCAGATGAAGATGATTGATGTGAGCCCTTTCCTCACCATTCATTTGGACAGCCAGACTGTGTGTGACTAAATTCTTGGCCATCACAGACATTCAGATGAATTCATTTTGATTAGTTCTAGTTGAGACTTTGGGGAAACATGAAGACTGAATTGCCGTTCTTTTCCTCCTTTGCCCCGTGTCATTCTCGAGCTCTTCCCTACTGCATCCACAACCATTATGCTCATGCACGCGTGCGAGTGAATACACATGCACACATTTCTGTTGCTAGGCATTAATCCATGGGTCCAGAGTTCAGGAGCTTTTTTATACTAATTGTCTTTTACCAAACTACTTCTCTTCTCTGTACAATGCGATATTGAAAAATCATGCTGTTTTCTCAGTTGCAGCATTTTAATGCTTGCTCTGTCTTCAGTGAGTTGCTTTGCTTTTTTCTGCTATCTGGGACAAATTTAGTGTAAATTAAATGACCAGTTCATTTTTTTGCGCTCCATAGGCTGCAGCAAGTAATAAACAGCTTATGTAATCTCCTAATCATCAACTCAGCCAAAAAATGTCATAAAACTCTGCAGTATACAGCACCTCGCAATGATTTTTGTAGCCTGCAGAAACCGTATATTATGAATATGGTTTGCTATGGGTTTTTTTATTTAAATTGTCATTATCCTCCATTTGCAGAAAAGAGAAAGACTTTCTTTTCTTATTAGATGTTCCACTTTAAATCCATATTTATTGCCTTTCTGTGTGCTTGTTAATTCTACTTGGAGATTGTTGCTTGCTTTCATTGAATTGGAAAAATAATGTAAGTACCAGAAACATTAGGGACAAAGAACTTCTCTAGACTTTTCTTCTCTGCCCCTCTCCCACCTAAAGTGATCTGGGCTTCTCTCAAATTTCCCGTTTTACTTCTGGTAATTCATCTTATCCTTGCATTCTCCATCTATGTGTGTAACCAAAATTTTCATCTTCGACTCCTTACTCCCACTGTAGGATTTTTCTCCTTCCAGATCTTCTTTTAAACATTTTTTTCCAGCCTAAATAGCATAAAAGTTGGTTTCCATTGCTTCCCATAGGACGCTTCTTTTGTGGTTTGCTATCACAAGGCATTTTTGTAGCCCTTACTTCCCATTTCATCAATTCACACCCCTTTTTAGTAACCTGTATAACTGTTGCCTATTATTTGGTATTAACCTGTTAGTGCATTATGTTTTTCTTTTTAAGTGTTTGTCTTTTTACTGGATCACTGGTGTTATAAATTGCTGTCTGGATCTTAATTTTTTTTAATGGTAGTACTTTAAGAAAGCATTATAAACAACATGCTCTGTTTCAGGCTGTGTGATACGAAATACAGTGTTGAGCATTTTCTTCTGAAACCCTTTTAGAGGTAATTTTTCAGTTTTCATGGTGCTGTCATTGATGCCAGCCGTATCTCAACCAGTCTTCCTTAGTGCAATGCATTGAAGAGAATTGATTTGAGCAGAATGATAGATGCAGTCTAAAAGTTACTTTGGGGAAACTTTTTAGGGTGATCTTACAGTATCAAAAGTATTTGAAATAGGTTTGTGTGCCTTCAATTATAAGGAAATACTGCCTTGGGATTCTTCTGAAGAACTTCTTCGTTAGCTCTTAGAAGGGTGATTTGCTACTCCCTTGCAAGTGATCCTCTGCCATGGGAAACTGGCCCTCTTAATTCTGTTCTGTGCAGTTTTCAGTTATATCTGTAGCTTACTTTACATATTTAAATATATGTCCAGATAAAGTGATTTGACATGGGCTTGAACTAATACTGCTGATGCTGAGTGTTCTTGACTCTTTGAAATTGTTGAAAGGTGGGAGCACTCAGCTTCTCAGCACCTTTCCAAACCACTGCATTGCTCAAATGTCAGAAATGTATTTTATGTGGGCGGCAGAAACTGCCTGCTGGTGAACCTTCTTCTTTCTTTATAATTTGAGCTAAGCAATTGCTCAGTGTCATTTGATGAAATTGTAGTGAATTATGTATTTTCAGGCCCAACCATTTCATGAAGGAAAACAATCTTTTAAGGTGAGCTGATAGGAGTCTGAGATGCAGTACAACATAGCTGGGATTCATCCAAGAGAAGTAAATGCAACACGCATTGAGGAGGATGTGTAATGGGAATAATTTTGGAAAAGGAATTGCAAATTCCTGCCTAATGCAAGGAGGGAGGAGAGATCCTGGCTCTCTTCTTGTGGTGCTGTAGATACTAGCAGAGAAATCCACATACAGGTTTATGGGTCATCATTGCCTGTGGTGCTCTTGCTAAGTACCTTAATAGAACAGTGTTTGTGAAAGGATACAAGTTTAAATGCTTTAGTAAACTACAGAAAGATTTAAAAGGGGGAAAACGTGGGTGTTCTAACTACCTACAGCTTTGGCACCCTGTCTGCTTGTTTAATTACTATAACACATTTGACACAGTTGAAAACTTTTGAGTTAAAATCTTTGTGTGTATTTTATATAGAATGATGTCTTTTATATTTTCTCCTCTGGATTGATCAGTCATTTTTATTTAGGCTTTATTGCTGTAATACAGCTGTTGGTTATTTTTCTTTTTAATGCTTAGCCCTTGCCCAAGGTGCTTTAAGGGGAGGAGGAGTAGATCAAAATAATAATTTTTCTTCTCCTAACATTAAGATAGGAGTTTTTAAATGACTCAAGCCAATTTATTGCAGAGTAGATTCATTGCGGATACACTCAAAATCTATCTGATTGATTGACGATGCTGTTCTATCGATATGTCTGTTCCAAAAGAGAATGTGGGATAATAGGTTGAAGATTTGATGAATACCATTTTGTTTAGAGAAAATTATGTTTTGGCGCATTTAGTATATTTGTAATATAGGAAAGACTTTGAAAGTTACCTTCAAAAAGTGACTCCAGAAAGGCTTCCATTGCTGATATCAAGCCTTGTGGTAATGGAGGGGTTTGGCATCACTCCAGTTCCAGGGAGATCCCACTGCTGGAAAAATACGAGCAAAATACCTTGCTGTGGGTTTTGTAGACTGAAGGTTTAAAAAAACCCCAACAAACAAGTCCAGAACTTTAGTTTGAACTTGACTTGTGTACAAGTTGTATATGCTCCTTTCAAATACTGGTGAGTTAAAATTGTTGTAATGAAAATGTTTATAATTTTCTAGATCTCTCTTTCATAAGCAAGCAGCCTAGCTCACTCATTGCTCTTGTGAAGTGGAAGGTGATACTTCTTTTCAAATTCTTCCAATTGATGTAATTATTTTTGTAGGTTTTATGAAATAATACATTTTAAAATTAGTGGAATTAGTGAAATCACATGGTATAATTCCTAATAGTGCATGTGAACTCCTAAGATTCACAGGGAAATAAACTAAGAGATTCCTCTTACCATTGTTTTATTGAATTGATTCTTCCATCTTTGGAGGTAAAAAAAGTGTATTAGATTGCATGTTGAAAGTTCTTTTTCATCTTTTCCACATTAGTTTTACTCTCTGAAGCATGACGTCCCCAAGTTTAAATCTGAATTTAGAGCAGAGGCATATTCCGAGTAAAGCAAGTAAGACACAGAGGAAGGAAAAGGATTGGAAAATTTATTTCCAATTCTGTCTTCTTTATGGTTTATGTATGATGAAAAATGAAAGGCTTCTCCCAAATGAGTTCTGTGTGAGATGTTTGTTTCAAGTGTTTTTTGACACAGCTTGCTGATTTCATGATTAAGCTTTCTGTCCCACAAGTCTGTGGCCTGGCATTCCAGCCAGCTAGGTTAAATTGGCTCTGGGCTCCCCCTTCTGTATTGAGGGGAGGAGGAGTAAGTACCAACAGCTGTTGGCCCTTCCTTGGCTGTCTCTTGGGCCACTTCTACTGTAGCCTTAATTTGAAGAGTCCCTAAGCTATGGCTTACTCCAGCATTCACACCTTGGTCACTGGTCAGCCTGGGGTAAGAAAGAGAAAGCCATGTCAGAAGTGAGGCAAGAGAAGACTCTTGCCCTGTTTTTCATGCACCTTCAGTATGCATTCAGTAATACCCATGGCTTTGTCTCTGCTCCATGTACATGGGGGAATGGAGATTTCAGGATGAAATAGCTCTCTCCAGTAGAGAACAGCAGCAAAGGATTATTTAGTCCTGGTGCCCCCCTTCCAGCAATTATCATAACCTCATTTATTTTCCTCTCAACTCTGATATAGGGACTGCAGTTTTTTGTACTGAAAGAAATTATGACTATTACTTTGATTATTCTACTTTGGTACTGCCATGAGTACTGTACACGCAGGTGCCAATTTTTTTGCAGTTGGAGAATTGAATTGAGAGGTTGATACTGATGCAGTTGAACACCTACAAATTTCAGTACAAAATATGAGACTCCTAGAGTTCTAGTTAGTTGCTTTTGATGAATTGAAATAAAGTCAGATTCTCTTATTAAAAGCCCAGAGAAGAAACTGAAATGCAACTCTGTATGCATGATTCTTTTTAAAAATGAAGGCTAAGAAAATCCCAATTGATACATATAAGACACAGCTTTTTAATTTATTGCTCAAGCATATGCAAAAAAGGCATTAATTTTCAGTAATATAAAATTCTCGATATGTAGTGCCTGGAGCTATGGTTTTGAACCTAAATTGCATGTATTTACTAAGCCATATAGCTCTGCAATGTGGAAAATGGAAGTGCATTTCAAATGTGTGCAGGGATTGCTATTACTAAAACCAGTTGCAATTTATAAGTGAGAAAAATAAAGCTTCAGATGGCAGATGAAGAGACACCTTTATTGACTCCATATGCTTGACTGCATGAGGTGCGTTCCTGAAAATGGGAAGCAAGTGCCATATTTTAAGGAATTTCAGAAGTCAAGCATCAAGGGGTAATAGAGTTGACCTCTAATTTCAGAAATCACAGGCTAACGTTTAAGAACATTTCACTTCCAAACTTTATTTAAAGCTCTGCTTAGCACTCAGTTTTATGACAGTAAGGATTTTTGGCTGGGAGGCACATCAGTTATAGTTACCTACCAGACTTTTTCACTTTAACAGCAGACACCAATGGCCTCTAGGAATGAAATGCTGCTACTTACAGACTATGCAGAGGTGTGGCTGGACTGGCCTTCAGTCCTTGGTTTCAAATGCATGGTTTTCCATCCTCTGTTCTTTTTGCCTTGAACAAAGTACACTGTAGTTGTCTGATTTGTTTCTAAGAGATTTTTTTCATTCTGAAAGGCTTGTTGCCTCCTTGGTGTTAAAATATTTTAACTGGCATTTTTCTATCTGCCACTTCCTAGAGTGTCCATTATCCATTGCTGCTGCGTGTTATCTAAAGGCTGAGTCTTGGAATTCTCAGTAGGCAGTTCTCAGCACAGGTGCTGCTCACCTTATGAAGGTGTTACGGAAATACAGGGTTTGGATGTATATTTAGTGTAGAATTGATTCACGCTCTGTTCTCTCCACCTAGAAGTAAGGATTCAATATGAACACGGTGTTACTCTTTCCAAGATGGTTGAACTTTTGTTTTCAGTACAGGTGTGTAAATTTTTAGAAAAGGGCAAGTTAAAAGTATCCATTTTCCCATTAGGTGAGAAGCTTCAGTACAGGTAAGGTAAAACTATGATTTTCACCTGCTTGTAACTTGACCATGTTCTTGTATGTCTGCATCTTTTTGGTATGAATAGAAAAAGTTTTGTCAGAATGGTAACTGCCACCAGTAAGAGACAGGAACAGAGTTAAACATCCCTTTGCATGTTCCAAGTGATTATTAGTGTAACAAACTACCCGTCATCCTTTATGAAAAATGAAGGGAGGAATTTAAATGTATTTTCTGTAAAGCAATTTTCTTTGAGTTATTCATAAATATCCGTATCTGCTTTCTGAATATAGAATTTGAGCCTTATTAATACATAATACATAAATTTGTACAGGAGCAAAAGATTCTTTTACCATCTGGAGTCTTAAAGTGACAGGTTTAAAGATGATCAGAAATACTGTGAATGAATATAGCTTCTATTTAAAAAAATACAGGATAGGTAAAAAAGCGAATGTGGGACAACATTTCTAGGTAGGCTTACTATTTTTTGTTAAACTAGACTGATAAGCCTGGGAAAATTAATAAGGTTCTGAACAGTCAAAGTTCTTTTGATATCTGAAAAAGAAACAGCAGATTTCAAAGTTAAATACAATTTGAGAGCAATTAGCAGTTTGTTTAAAATCTAGTTAGGATAGTTAGAGGTTTGTCCATCAGGTGTAAAATCCTAAGTGATCTTAGAGTTACTCAGCAACTCCTTTACTAGAAGTCATGGATAGATTTCGTATGTACTAAGTTTTTTTTCAAGTGCAATTGTTTTGTACAGATACCCATACTGTTCTGTAGTTTTTAGCCGTCTGCTCTAATGCTTGATAGTGCTTAAAAGCTGGAATGCTCTTTATAGTCCTGCTTGTACTCTGTTCAGATTTGGAGGAAAGAGGGAGTTAGTTCTAAAATACAAAGTGATTAGTGGCAAAGTCAAAAAGTTTTTTCTACTGAATTAACTCCTTTGTCAAATGGCAGTTTTATTTAGAGTCAGGCCATGGCACTTTTATTTCCAGATAGGCTATTTGGACAATTCACGTGAACTTGAAACAGTCCTGATACTTCAGCACCACAAATCGGAGATCGGAAAATAAGAGGAGAGAAGTCACAGTTTTCGTGCTAAGGTTCCTACCCTGCTTTACTGCTGAGGAAATGAGCTGCCACATCTGCTGTGCTGTGACAGGATCTGGACAGGATATGTCCGGAAGACTGTGTGGGAATAGAATATAGGCAGATGATGGAATTGTTTGAGCTGTAGGCTATCTATGCTGTCACATTTAATGGCATACATTCAGTATCATCACAAGCAATAGTGAGGCAGAACACAAGTATGTGAAGCAGTGCCCCCCTTCTTCAGAAATGAATTCTTGTATTTTTTAATTAGACTGGTGCAGAAACACTGATTTTCTTGATAAGGGTATAGCAGCAGTGCCAAGAACTTGGCAATTTAAGCATTTTTCAGTTTAGTGCTGCTTACCCAAACCTGAATAAAAGAAGAAACTAGAAATGAAAGCAGGATTTTTCCTGGTAGATGTTTTTGCAGCAACCTTACAAAGTAAGCGGTAGCAGTGTAGCTGACTGGATTTCTCTTTACCTATAAAGTCACTGTTGTTTTGGATTTGGATTGCAGTTTTGATTTAATTTTTTTCCCAGTGACTTTATATTGATGTTCAGATTGATTCTAGCTATCAATTTCAGACAGATTAATTTATGAATGATTTTTTGAAATATAAAAATTGTTTGTAATTCTTTTAACTCCTTGGAACTGGTAAACCAGAGTAGCCCTTCTGCAGCAGCCTCCCCTTGGACTGCAGCTGGACCTATGGGTTTTTCTGTTCCTCCAGAATTTGTGCCACTTCAGCTCTGAATTTTATAATACCTAATGTCTTCAGCAATCTGTTTGTGACTGAGATTCAGAGAGGTCCTGTGTATTCTTTGACCTCAGTGTCTTCATCTATAGAACAAGGAGAAGAGTGCTTAGTTACTGCCAGGAATATATAAATACCTCTAAAGGTTACAAGTTCTCTCAAAGTGCCTTGTATTTCTGCTGATTTCATGTTAAGTAGAAAACTGTGTATGTGTGTAGTGGGGGCAGTGGGGGCAGTTCAATCATCAGATGTCAAGTTTTGTTTTATTTTTGTAATGATTTGTGCAGTTGTTAATCGGCAGCTGACTCCTCAGAGGGAACTTCAGGGAGATCATGTATTTAGAAACAATCTGGCTTCTAGTGTTTTTCTCTCCATTGTAGTTTTCTCCCTTTGTTCTTTTGTTCTCTATTATGAAGGACATTTGCATGAAAACAAGATTTTTGTTTCTTAAGAGTTCAACTGCTCCTGCTGCTTATTCCCCACCTGGCCATAATCCTCCGTTTGTGACATCTCAATTGGTGGCTGTGCAAATGATTATGATGTCAAAGACAGGATTATGACTTCAGGTGAGAAACAAACAGCAGGAACTGGTGAACTCAGGAGAAATACACATCTAGATTTTTCTCTAACCATTTTTATGCTAAAAGCACAAGGAAAATGCAGACAATAGATTATGTATGCATATATAAAATAACTGATGTATAAGCAAATTGTATCATACCAGTGAGTAAAATGACAAATCTATTCTTTAAATTGCTTCAACTGTTCTTATTCTCTAGTTTCATGTACAGAAAATTACAGTAGTAGAATAGTATCCAAAGGCAGTGTGATTAGGACACAGTTATTTGGTTCTACCAGGTTGCACCTCCTGTGAGAAACTTGTTTTGTTGTAGCATGAAGACCTTAATTTGGTAATAATAAGGTTTGATGAAAAATGTAGAATCAGACCCAAACTGTGTGCTATTAATGAGTTAACCAGGGTCCCTGGTGACAATGTGGTTTTGGACCAGATGAAGTTGATACAGTGGGAGGTTCTTGAATTTGTCTTGAGTCCTTATGCTTGTTTTTTGTTCTCTCCTATTTAATATTGCACTTCCTTTGTGTTCCTGAGGAACCCTACTGCCCCCAAAAACTAATTCCCTAGAGGGTTTTTGCACAGTATCTCCTTTTGAAAGTTCTTGTCTGCAGTTTGAAGCCCTCTGACAGTAAATCATTTGCCACTGTGCATTGGGGTAGTGGGAGGGAGATATTCACTGTAAAAGCTTTACAGGTATAAGAATTACAATGCAAGGAGAGGGGATGTGTGTGTGTGCATGTGTTATAATACCAGTTGATGTAACACCCCTGAGATTATCTCTTCAGTAAATTAATGGTGGATTCTGAAGACATTGCTCCACAGAAATCTTCTCCAGGGAATTAGCTCGTATGCTTCTGCTGTTGGAGTTGTTACAGCCAGGGTTGCCACTTCTGCTAGCTAATTCTAAGGTCATCACATTGACAATTTTTGGTTAGTAAAAATTTCCCCTTCTACGTTATTTCAAGAATGCCTACTTATAGGTGCATTCTGTTCTTCTTTTGAGGTATTTGGTGCTTTTTTTGATGTAGTTTGTGAAATGAAATGGAAGAAACTGTGTTACCCTATAAGCACTTTCCTGTGTCAGGATGACTGGGTGAAAATAGAAGGGAAGAGGGGAGTTAGTAATCACAGAAATAAAGACATGGAAAATTATCAAATCCATAATTTTGGTATTTGAAGTACTCCCAGCTTCAAAGAAAGCGTGGGGAGTGTTTTTGTTGGTTTTTTTCTTTCCAAACAGAATTGAAGTAGTTATCTTCAGGAACCCAGTAATTAAAATTAGAAAGTTGGTAACATTTTTATTGCAGGCAATTCTAGTGGTGAGATTAATATTAGATAATCTTATCATGAAATAACCAGGCACCCTGTGATGATCTGACACATGAGAGGCTGCACAGAGCTTCTGGTCCCCCAAGGGCTGTGATTGTTTTATGGTTTTATCTTATGATAACTGTGCTTTGGTTTTGTCCTTTTCTGAGAGTTTCATATGGTACACATTCCCTCCCACCCCCCTGTAAATTTGTAATTTAACACTACTCTAGGAAATGGCAAATCAGCATGAAACTATTAATCTTATCTCGTATCATGAGACAGACACTGATCCAAGAGATCTGATTACTTTGCTTCTGGTCATTACCCAGACTGAAAGCTGGGCTTGGGCATTTGTATCATCAAGAGTTCTGCCATCAGAAAGCAAAAGATTTCAAAAACAAGGGGAAATTCTGTAATCAATCCAGTTTAACATTTCATGACAAAAATACAGTGTGGGACCAAACTCCTTTTACTCATAACTTAGCGATCCTCTGTGGTATTAAAACCCTCATTTCTGCCCTGTGTCTACAGCTTCTTTTCCTGGGTATTTAAAGCAGAATAAAGGACTTGAATGTCAGCCATGAAGACTTTAAATAATCTGTAGTGACTTTAATGAGTTCAGTCACAATTGCCACAGGTTTGTTGTGCTTCGTAAGTATTTCTGAGATGGAGCTTGCAGTCAGACTCTCTGCTGCCAAGTGTCTTTTTGGTCTTTTTGAGAAGGACGGAAACTGGCTCCTGTTCAGTCCTGCAGAACTGAGTCTGTTTTAGCTTGAACTGCTCTGGAAATAGCCAGCTGCATCCCCTCCCCTCCAATGAATATACTGTGAACAAGAAATTCAGTTTTAATTTGCATTACAGTTCAGCTAATTAAAGAAAACTCATTTTAAGTACCTGGCTGAACCAATGGGATTTGGGTTTCTTCTTTACTCTTTTCTCTTCTTCCTTTTTTTTTTTCCTCTCCCACTCAGTTCTTCCAAATACTTGCGACTTTATGTCTTCTCCCCCATCAAGATGGTGACACTTTAAAAGATGTACTTACTTAATATGTAACTATGAGGGAGGCTCAATCTCTTTTTTTACTTCTACAGTAGGATAGCGCCTTCTGGCTTTCTGCTCTACAACAATATTTGGAATTTTTTTTTTTTTTTT